>CM031381.1:28209350-28460582 GCA_018290095.1 Polypedilum vanderplanki | reverse complement strand
AATGCATAATTAGAGCGCTAGAAGTCGAAAAATTTTAAAAAAATTTCTCTGAAAACATTTTTTCATGTTGATTAAGTAGTAATAAAGTAAATGAAACATTAAATTAAGTTTCAAATTGTATTTTCAAAAATTTCACTTTTTAAAAAACTGAAGGTGCATCATTTATGGCGCTCTGGTGACCACAAATTGGAAGTTCATACATACTACATATAATATATCATTAGAAAGGTCTTAAAAATACTTTTTTAATGAGCTATCAACCAAATTTTTTAATTAAATCCCTAAAGAATTATAAATTTTTATATGCATAACATTATGTCAAGTATGGTTTTTAAGGGCTAAAAATTAGGAATTTTGAAATTTTAAAAAATAATATTTTTCTCGTGTTTTACAATTATTAGTAATAGACTAAATAGAAGAGTATGAAACCGATTTTTTTAAAACGTTTTTGAAAATTTTGACGATGGACGATTTTACGACGATTTTTTCGACGATAACAACTCTGCTTCTAGGGTAAACGTTCCTAATTTTCGGTCTATCCTAATTTTCGGTCTAATAGAGAATTTGGAAAAAGTCAATTAAAACCTTTAAAAATCACAAAATAAATGATTATATTAAATCAATAATGACATTTAAACACTAATAAACACTCAATTATGATTTATAGAATAGTAATTGATGAGAAATATCCATTTTCATTTATTTTTCACAAGATTGAAAATTTTTAAAAATTTTCAGTTCAATATTTAGCACTATTTAATTGCAAATTCCTCACAAGTTATAACCTAAATATTTGAAAACATTCTCTAACAACTCTTTAAAATACTTTTTATCACTATTTCACAAGTTTTAAACAGCTAGTTTTAGCTGAAAATCTCGAACCTAATTTTCGGTCTATTTTTTGTTCCTAATTTTCGGTCTATTTGTTTACAAATTTTGACAGAAAAATGTAAATCGCGTTCAGTCAAAAATGTGTGAATCGCGTTCAAAACACTTCAAAAAATTAAAAATGCAATTTTTTGCTTTCTAAAGCATTTTAGGAGTCGGAAATCGCGAGGAAATTGATTAAGTAACAACAGAAGAAAGTAATATTGTGATTTTGAAGTGTTTTAAAAGATTTTGTGATGAAATACAAATGTAAACAAATAGACCGAAATTAGGAACGTAAATAGACCGAAAATTAGGTTTGATAGACCGAAAATTAGGACGGAGAAAACTTGTTAAATTGTGAGAAAACGATTTAATGCTGACTCTTAAAACATGAATTAAATGAAAGCTGCCGAAAGTCTACATTAAAAACTTTAGTTAGAATAGAAATTGAGTGAATAATTAGTGAAATATTTGTGATTAAATTTGAAAAGACGAAAATAGACCGAAAATTAGGAACGTTTACCCTATCTATTTTATTTCATAATTTCTTCCTCTCAATCAATTTCAATGGATATTGAATGGTTAGAAAAGAGTAAAATTTATTTTACTGAAAAAATGAAATAAAAAAGATTGATATTCATCATATTGTATGTCGAAGACAGAAAATTTATAAAATAGGTTTGTTAATCACTTGTCTCTTTCAGCAAAAATCAATCAACAAGTGCCTCGCTCCATCATTTGAAATATGGACGACGATGATGACGTTGACACGGCATTAGGTAGTAGTAAACCGATCTATGATACATCCCCGAGCTCAAATATGTGTGTATATATGTGTAGGATGATATATCTCACTCTCTAATTAGTGATGTTCTATTTTCATCTAGCAATAGAAGAATTTCTCGCTCAATGTCACTCACGTTGAATTAATGAATAGTATCAAGAGTGCCATCAGTTATAAAACGCGTCAAATGAAATGACGAAAAATTATGAAAAATAAAAAACAATTTTATCTATCATATAAAAAGTGACATTTTTATTTGCTCGCATAAATTTTATGAGAATGTCAGATCGCATAATTGCATGTGTCAAGCGTGCGAAGTGAACTTATAACAAGATGGATTAAATTACAAACTTGTTTAAAGCTTGGCAATTAATTGTGGAAAATTTTCGAGAATTGTTCATGCATGAAAGTCAACGATGTTGCTATTACCAACAGTTATTTAAAGAAATAAAAATTATCAACTTTTCGAGGGTATGAAACAATTGAAAGTGAACAAAAATAATTCTTGACTTTTTTTGACTTCTCGTTCTTAAATTTCAATTCAATTTATTTATTTTCTATTATGGAAATTGAATTTTCTTCTTTCTGTTATTTCTCTGTTGCCGTTCTCACTTGACGCCTTCAATTTGGCAATACATATTTTTTCATTTCGCTTCCCGTTCTTAGAATATTTCTGTCAAGATGAATTTTAGTCAGGCACAATTTGCTAATGAGAGACAAAGTTATAATTAATTAATTAATTAACGAACCATTCACAGAAAAAAAGAACAATACTTTAATTAATTAATTGGCCATTCCCTCTTATTTAACACTAAAAAGCTTTTTGGCTTTTTTAAAAGCACTTTATTTGTTGACAAAAAAATAATTTTTTCTAACGAAAATAAACTGTTGCAGAGTTTCAGTCAATATATTTCCAATAGAAATTTAACATTTTTCTTACAACCCTGTTTGATACAAATGAGAAAAAAAAATAAAAAAATATGAATAATAATTTTTATATTGCATTAAACATGACCAAAAATTATTGTCGATAAATTATGCACACACGCGCAACAATAAGCATAAAAAGCACACAAACACACTCAACTTTTTTGATAGATCGCAACCATCTGCTATTATTATTAATGTCCTCGCCAATTAATTATTCATTGTTGCCTCAAAAGTGATGTTTTTTTGTGGTTAAATCATTGCTAGTTAAAATATGTCACTTTGAAGTATCTCATAATTTTTACTCTTCATAACAGTTTTATTTACAATTTTTTATTTCATTTTCTCTTTTTTAGTTAAATGTCTATATATATGTACACATGCTGTTAGCACATGAGAAAATAAACAGGGAATTTAAAGTGACATAACAGCAGTATTAAAATAATCACAGATAGAGAAGAAAAAAAGAGGAAAATTTATTTCCGTGAAAACAAGACAATTTATCTAATTGTCTTGGTTTTGTTAAAAGAAAAACGAGCGACAACTTTCATTTCTTCTTTTTCTTTTCATGTTTAAGCTGATGCCAGACATCGTGCAAAAAGAACTAATGAAATTATGAGAACCGAAAAATTAGAAACATGAGAAATCATTCTTGAAATGTGAATACTTTGAATGCTGACTTTTCTTTTTCTCTAGCGTATGTGTATGTTTGATTCACTGCTCAAAATGAGTGATGAAACTTGTGCCGCATATTTTATAATTTAGCATTTAACTTGTTGTACATACAAAATCTCTCCTCTTTTGTTCGTCTGCTTTTAATCTACTTAGCGATGGAGAAAAAATTGAAACGAGAGAAAAGAAAAAGACTAAGACACTTTAATTAATTTATGTTTTTGATTGGATTTATGTAAAAACTTAAAAATGATGATTATTCTAAATTGGATTTAATTATTATCATACCTCCATAATTTAAGATTAATTGTATCTTTTTCTTTATAAATTATATTAATACAATGAATATTTACTAACTTTGAATAAAATTGGTTTTTCTTTTGGATTTTCTTTGTTTACATTTGCAAAATTTTTACAGAAATGTTAATTTTTAATAAAAAATTGAATTAAAAAACGTAGTAAAGTATCTTCGCCTAGATAGAAATGAAATAAAAGAAATTGTATTTCATTGCTAACAGGGAAAAATGTGCTATGATGATGAAGAGCAGAAATAAGAACGCAATATTTATTTAAACAAAACTTAATGGCGAAGATCTAATTAATTAAAGTGTTACGAGTCAGAGTCGTTTAGCTGCGTGACATGTGTGTATACGCGAGAATATTGTGAGGAATTTTTCGCAAAACAACAACGCTATGATCTTAAATGAAGCATTTCTCTCAGTTATCTTTCCCTCTGTATTTCAATATCAGAGCGTGAGATGCGGAGAGAAATTTTAAAATAAATTCATCATTCCTCGGGGGCCTGAAACGTTAATTCAAAATACGAAGATCAATTAGAGAAAATGTGAAGAATCTTAATCAGCTGAGAGAGAAAGAAAAAAATTAAATGAAATGAGAATGGTATTTGTTCATTAAAACAAATAAAGCCCTGAATAAAGCTAAATCAATAGCACACGGTAAAAAGGCGTGAAGAATTTAATGCTAACTTTCCTTTGTCTTCCTTACCAAGCTTTAACTAAATACCTTCTATTTATTTTCAACTCGTTTCATTTTTCTCATTAATCACATTTTAGAAATAAATATTTAATTTTAATTTGAGTTTGCTGATGTTAAATGGTGTGACATTTCGAGTGAAAATTGGACAAATGATTAATTTGAATATTTTCACAACGACTCACCTGTGAAAGTTTTTTATCCTCTCATACTCTTTTTTGAACCTACAAATTTCGGAATGCAAAAAAGAGAAGGAGAAAGGAAATGTTTTCAGTAAGTTGTTTTACGTTTGTACCTTTATGGCTTTACGTGATAGAGAAATAAATAAAACATGTATATATAATCAAATGAAAGGAGAAAAAAGAAAGAAAGAGAGATTGAATGAAGGAATAGGAAGGAGGGATATAAAATGAGGAGTGAATTGGAAGAAGTTGAATTGAATTAACTTTTGGCTCGGCTACATTTTTGTTTGTACAAATGTTCTCGTGGCATATTCGAGTTGAATGTAATAAATCTACTTCATACGAACATCGAATATTGTTTTTGTTTCGCGAGAGAAGAAACAAATAAACATTTGAGCCAGGAAGCCATTCACTTTTCTCTAATCTGTTTCTCTTTTCTTTATTTGTTCTATAAGATGTAGAAGGTAACATGTGTGTATGTGCATGGTTGAGTTGAGTTTGAGTTCCACTTCTATTTTTTCTTTGCCTTTTTTGATGATTATTTTTTCTTCTTTTCTTTTGCCAAATCTATGAAACATACAACACATGTGCATAAAAAGCCTTTTTGCTATTTTTGCGAGCCAAATGAGAATTTCACATTTTAATGCCACTCAAATTCGATTGCCATTTTGTGATATTTCAAGAACAACAGTAACATAAAACACAAAAATTATGACTTCTTTTAGTAACCTTTCATTGTGCTTGCTCATTTCAACAAATTCTGATGCTTTTTAATATCAAAAGAGATGATGAAGAAGGAAAAAGTTTATTCCGGACTATAAAACTCTATAGACTTCATTATACTGCTTTCACAAACTACTGCTGCTGTTGCTTATTCTTTCTCTCAACTGTATTGTGTATGTGAAAAATCTTTATTTTCACCTTCCATTGGACGTAGCAAATTGTAGTAGAAAGAAAAAATTCCATATGAATTATGTACACATCGGTATGGCTTTATGTCATGATGATGATGATGATAAGACAGAGAGTGAGTATTCATGAGGGATGAGACAGAAATAAAATGAATTTATTGAAATTTTCTTCCTTTAACCACACCGTATTTCATCGTTTTCACAAACATGCACAGAAGTTGTGTGTAGAGAGAAATTTGTTGTCCTAGGTCCATACCTTTTTTTCTCGCTCGTTTACCCAACTAAATAGATAGAAAGAGATCTATATCTATGGAAGAAAAGCAAGTCTGCTGTGTCTATAGTGATGAAGATGATGATGTAACACAATATTAAATCGACTTCAACTTTTGCATGTGTGCCTAAGTGAGCATGGTGTGCTTTCTCGTTTTGGCAGACGTTTTGCATTGCAAAAAACTTTCTCGCCTTCCTTTATCGATTTTTATTGCTTAGAATTCTCTAGACAGAGAAAAAAACGGCAGCAACAGCTAAAAAGTAAGATAAATGATGTTGCCTTCTAACTAGCAAACGGTAGGATATTAGCAGTCAGTGACATGGAGCAAACATATTATAAGCCACAAACTGATTTCTTTTTTAACAATTTTTCAAAATCAGAAAATAAGAAAGAAAAAAGTTTTTAAGCAAAAGAAAAATAAATTTCGTCTTTATTTTTTCTCATTTTATTTATTTTTACAACATCAACAGTCGAAATGAAAATGTTGAGCTCTGTGAGTGACATTGTGTGTTTTGTGTGGCGAATGAACGGAAATATATATATAAAATAAAATAAAACATGTTTCAAAACAATTAAATTACGACGTGCTTTGACAATGTTCTCGCTTTTGCTTGCGGCTGTTATATGAGCGTTTATATGCGAGATTGAATGAGAGTGGAAACAAAATAGATCTCACTTCCATTAAATGAAATGACAAATTAAGAACAATGTGTTAATGATTACGATAATAAAGTGATAGCAATAAATTTTGTTTACGATATGGCTAGAAAGAAAGATTTCATTTCTAATTATCTAAACTCAATAAGTCTGTCTGTGTATATCTGCAAATGATGGTTGTCTGATTTTGTGCTTGCTATACCCTCTTTTATCGTTTTGTGGATCTTCAATTTATTGCATTGCAATATTGGCTCTTTAATGAAATATTACACGAGCATTGATTTTTGGATTTTCCTAGAATGACAAATTTTCTGATTAATGTATTCTGGGCCATGCAGCTGTTGAAAGGACAAGAAGTAGGCGGATACTTGTGCCTCATCTAAAAATACACATCATTAGATAATAAGCTTGTGCTTTTGGCTTTAATGAATGCGTACATCGTGATTAAAGGACATTAAGTTTGAAGACGGTCTCATGACTGACTGAAACAGGAAATGAAAGTTTGACATCATTTTCACAACATATGGGTTTATTAATTTTTTTATATTCTCTCTCTTTCTCTGTTCTCCTTCCTCCTCCTTTTCATGCTTCGTTACACGAGAAAAGAAACATCTGCATAATGTAATTTCATTTCATTATTATTCCCACATGACTAGGGAATTTTTTTATTCGTTCGCGCTATTTTTTTTGACGGTGGAATATATGTCAAAAAGAGAAAAATGTAAACACGATGCGACAGATATGCACACACGCCCAGTGAACATTAAATTATGACATCTTCATTCGCGTGATTGTACAACGAATTCAAGGTGGATTATGCCAAGCGAAGAGACTACAAAAAAAGTTTATGGTAAGTTTCACTTTGGCTGGCTGGCTGGCTGGTGATGTTGAGGTGCGAGATCTCGAAAACTACAATAGCTAGCGAATTCCGGTTTGCTGTGTTTGATTTGTGCTATCGAGTTATTCCGGCGACGTTTAGTTATATTTCTATCACTTATTGCATTAATTAGGAAATTGCGATTTAAATTTCCATATTGAAAAATGTAAACAAAGCGAAGTAGGCTGCGAAAACGATTGCAGCGCCACCAACGGCAAATGTAAGAACTTCAAAAAATTTGAATATTACTCAACCGTTATTTTTCATTCAAAAAATATGTATAAGAATATTCTGTAAATTGAATATCAATTAGGAACGCTAGCCGTGTTTTCACACAGCAAAATTTTATAAACACGATTTGCATTGTATTTTTTTAAAGTTTATTTTGATCAAATCATTCTAAATTGTAAATAATTCTGTACTACACACGGACACTTTCCATGTCATTAAAATATATTGAAACTGTTTATTAATTCTGTTATTAATTTTATAATTAATAATCACTTCTAAATATAGAATGTTAATCAAATAAAATTTTTTCTAAGAGAATTATGTACACAAGCCTTGAAATTACGTGCTTTTGCCATGCTTTTTAGATCGTTAGCAACAAAAATATGATACTTTTATAAATCTGCAATTAGGCTAATCATCCTTTTTCAATAGAAAGTAGCTTAATTTTTATAAGTAGACGGAAACAATTTAAGCTCTTAATAATTTTGAAAGTGCAATTTTACAACTTAAAGATCGAAGAAAAAAGATTCTCATTCAAAATTCACAAGAATTGCCATAATTATCCAAAAAACCTTGTAACTAAAACAAGAACATAAATATCTAATTATGCTAAAGATACAATTCAATTGAAATTTAATTTATTCTCCTTGAATTTTGCTAAAAACAAGAGTTTTTCAAGAAAAATCTATTTCATTGAGAAATTTGAAAATAATCATCAATTAGTCGATAAGTGTATGCCTTGGTTAACAAAGCTTCATATTCAATAGCTTCAAATTGATTAAATATAAAAATGTCATCAGATGGAAAAAAGGATTGAATAATATTATCGGATGTTCAATAAATTCAGCATTAATGACAATCAAAAAATGATTTTTTAACACAAAAAAATCGAATTTTTAGCAATACAAAACAGCGTGTGCATAATAAAAAACACAATTTTAAAGTTTTTTAACATTTCATGAATATTTCATATTTTTTTGCTCATTGTGCAGCATGTGAATAATAAACATATTTTGCCAACTGAAAATTCACTCTCTATAATGTTATTGTATTTGAATATCATTGAAATACGTGTAAATGGCTCTTTCTCTACGTCAACATTTGTTTGTTTGCCTTCCGCTGAAAAACAAGCAAATTGAAAAAAAACTGCCCCACGAAGGCTTGTTTAGAGCAGAAGCGTGATGGAAGTTGTTTCTATACGCGAATGACTTGATAATGGTTTTAAGATGTGAACAAGTCTTTTCTCGTTATTCTAAAACACATTGCCCACATAAATAGAAGAAAAAGAAAGGAAAAATTGTGAAGAACGCTTTCCACTTTCCAATTCGAAATTCCAATTTTCCATTAGAGTACATTTTCATAGCAGCACATACAAAAAGTTTCATTCAGTCACATCATCTTAGCATGTTGCTCTTTGACTTCATTCAACAAACTGATACGAGTCAGTTCAGTGTTGACTTGACTAAATTCATACCGTCGAAAATTAGAGAAGAAAAAGTGTCGTTCTACTCGACGTGAATCGCGCGACGGCAGTGTGAAAGAAGTGTAATTTATTAGCTACCAAAAACTTGAGAGGGTTTTATTTGTCATCGTTATCAATAAAAAGTGATTTATTGTCTAACCAAAAATGGGCAAATATGAAAAATTTATTACAATGAGATCCTCATGCTTGAAATAAAAATATTATGGGATATTAATAAATTTTTCAGAGGCGAATTAAAGTTTATTTATGGTGATTGAGGAATTTATCGAAGAATTTTTCGGTAATTTGGAAGCAGTAAAAGTGTAATTAATTTTTTTGATGAATGGCAGAGAAAAAAATTTCCACAAAGGATTTTTATTTGACACAATTGACATCAAAGAAAGACGAGAGAGAGAGAATTGAAAAGTTTTCATCTTAAGCACTCCCACTCATGAAAGTTAATTGAAATTTTATGTGAATTGATAAAAAGTCAAGAAAACTCAATTTTGAACATCAGAAAAGATAATAAAATTTTTTCTTGTACGCTCTCGCGAGATTTTAATTGAATACAAAAAACAGACATTCATAAATAAATTAAATATAAATCACTTTGAGTGCTCGCATTCTTTATATGATATCATATTTCAAATGTAAAAAAGAAACATTAAGCTGATTTACTTTCCTTTTAAATCTTGCGAAAAAAACTGCCACAATAAATTAATTGCAACGACCATAATATAAAATAAAAAAAGGAGTTAAAAAAGTATTATAGAAAAATTACTCAGCATATAATTAATTTATTGCAACCAAGTGTGTCATAAATTTAAATAGAATGTAAAGGACAAGGAGAGCACGAAAGAAGTGTGAATATCACTAGTGATAATTGTACATTAAAGTGGATGCTGCATAAATTCATGCATATAGAATCAAGCACGTTGAATGCATAAAAAAGTTCTATTATTGTGAAAAGGGGTCGAGTGAACTGACGACCGACCATGTAAATAGTTTGTTGTGCATAAATAAATTATTCAAGTGAGGTGGAAGTTATTGTGCTACCACGCCTGCTGCTGTTGTTTCATATATATAAGTATAATATAAAAAACATAGAAAAATAAAGTGAGAAGGAGCGAAAAAAAGAGAAAAAATGGTGATTTGCAAACTGCTGTTGGATTATAAACGACATTCTCGTGTATATTGGATCTACACATTCACATGCTTACTATATTTCTTAGGTAAAGTAAAATAAGCCATTTTCTCTTTGAATATACACACATAATTCAATACATACATACATACAAATAAACAAATGTACAAGTAAAAGTCTGTTGCCCATGAAAGTAATGTATGAATATATTTTTCCGTGCCATTTCACGACCTGGGCAATAGTAAGAATAAAAGTATTGAATTTCTTTACTTATGTCTCTATATATACTTTTTATATGTATACCTTGTTGTTGTTATATAGTGCTATGTGAATTACATACAAATTTAACGAAAAACAATTTATGATCGTGCACAATTTTCCATAACGCGAGGTAAGAGAGAAAAAGAAACATATTTAAGCCTTATAAGAGTAAGTGTGGGAAAAATTGTGTATTTTTTGCTCGAGCAATGAGGAAGAAAGAAAATGCTGTGAAAATGAAAAGAAATGAAAGTGAGGATTAAAATGGTGAAACAATGAAAAGCTCAAACTGCTTTGAGGCGGCATTTTCATTCATTCTTTGCCACCATCATTCTCTTCTTGCTATGCTTTGCATGCATTATTGTGTGTACCAGCAATTGAAGCAAAAGAAGAGTTTGAGAGACGAAGGAATTACATAAAGAGGATTTATGGCTCAAAAGCATTTGAGAGGAGCAAGCAGCATTAGAATAAGAGAAACTCTTTCATAAAAAATTTCCACAACAAAAGCAGTGCTAGAAATTGCATAAAAAATATTTTTATTTTTGTTTATGCCTAGCTGAGTTCTATATAGAGACAATTTGAGTTTTAAGAGCGACGCAACACAAAGTGCTAATCGCCAATAAAACTGTCGTTTGGAAAGAATGAAAGCTGGAAATTACGCAAAAAATGTCATTGAATATTTTTCTCATGAACTGTTATCTCTGCGATATTTTTTTTTTCTTTCTTTCTTGCAGCATGCTTATGGATAATGGATAAGGCGGAGACTAAAGTCGGCTTTTATTGCCCTTTGAAAAAAATATAATTTGTTTGAAATTTCTCTTTGCGGGACAATAAATCAAGTGAGATAGAGAGCGAGTTGACTTTAAGTGCCTTTAAGAAAATTAATTTGATTGAGTATGCGAGAAGCATTCATTGTTTGATTTAAATATGAAGATGTTGTTGTTGACAAAGAGCGTCTCTTGACCTAGCTTCCTGTGTAATAGCTGTTGACTATGAGTGCCTCAACTCATCATCACTAGTACCATTATTTAATGATATTCCTGTTACTACCGTCTTCCTTCGAATATAAGGACCAGTACTTGTATTCGAATTGACTAAAATTGAAAATTTTGAAAGAGGGACCTTCAAATATAAGGACCACTTTTGAAAAAACCGTTAAAAAATGATAATTTTTGTTTGTAATTTTTAAAATTTACCAGATTTTTTTGAAAAATTTTAAGACGTTTTGAAAATTTTCAGATTTTTTAAAATTTCATGTGTTAATTCGAATATAAGGACCGGTCCTTATACTTTGTACTTTTTCTTTTTAATATTAAAGTACATTAAAATTGAATTCAATTGGTCTTTACTTGAGTATTTCTCTTATTTTTATTAAATCTAAAATTTCTTAGCTAATTATAATGACCTTTTAAAGATTTTACCAAAAGATTATTTTGTTTAGAATTTTCACTTTCATCAAAATTGTCAATTTAATAAATAATTGAATCAGAAAGAAAATAATTCTTTGTGTTAGTAACTAATCGTCTAGCTATAAATTTATAGCCATAATTTATAGTGTCATTGCCTAAATATAAAAATAACAATTTCCCTCCTACAATCTATTATTGCCATCCATTCATTCCCACTGCGTCAGTTTTGTTACTGGTGTCCAACATAAAATTTGATGAGTAGCTAGATTTACTCTATGGGAGATGAGTGAGAGGCCCGAGAATGGATAAAAAAGAGTAAAATGCGAAAAAAACATATTTTCATTATGCTTCAAGCTTAACTGAAAGGACGTGATCCAACAGCAAACAACAACTATTAAGTTGTGATGAAATGTTGATGTTATCAAGTAGAAGAAGAAACACACATGTATAAACATACATACAAAATAAACATAAATACATATCTACACTTCAGAAAATGAAATATCGTATCACATTTCTTATTTTCTCTTTCACTCTGTGTAGTTTTTATTATTTCGCACTATACACCATACCATACCATACCCTTTTTTATATCGTTTCATGCCATTGCTCCTTACAACAGACACATTCTCTTGCTTTTCCTCTCTCTCACATTCTACTTTGAATGTGTGAATAATAGCGTTGAACATTTTTCTCTCATCAACATTTAGGACCGTAAGTTCTTTCAATTTTTTCTTCTCTCCCTAACATCAACAGCAGCAGTAGGAGCACTCTTACTGTTGGATGAAAGTTAATTTAAAGCGAGTATCTGCTCCAATGTCGACCTTCTTTCTTTCATTTTCGCATTTGTTTTTATTCGTTCTTTTTTCGCACAGCTTTCACCATTCTCAGCTAATCTTCCTTCAATATATATAAATTCTATTATCTATTTTGAATATTTTTGTTCTCTCTTCTATTTCTCTTACTATGATATTATTGCATCATTCCCACAATGGAGCCAAACATAAAATTGCTTCAAAAATCTTATTAAATGTTTTCATTATACTCTAGATACCGCACAATATGCTCTCTCTAATGCACAATTTGTGTCGGTTGTAGAGATAGAGACAAGAACCTTATGTATGTTTATTATTTTCATTATTGTTTGCTTTCATGTATCTTTATCTTTTCTGTACAAACATACACACACACACACTTTATAAGATGGCATGCCTTAAGTAATATGACGTGAGGGAAGAAATATACTTATAGAAATAAACTGACTGAACGCAAGCAAACAAACAAGGTAAAGCACGGGCAAAACTCTACTCAGATTGAGTTTTCAAACTAACTAAAGCTGGCCCCAAGGAACCAACGAGTGAGTGAAGCACAAAAAGGACAAAAAAAAACAAAAAATGTTAAGAAAGAAGAATTTCTTCTCAAATGGAAACTATTGCTTCTTATTATTCTTGCCTACTTGGAAGAGCTTCACAATTTTCATAATTTGATTACATGAATGAAAGCAAAGCAAGGAAGCGAAAGGGAGTAAGCTATTGAGATTGTAGAACAGGACATATAGATATAGCGTGTGCACTTCTGCCTACTTTCTTTTTTTATTATTTTATTTCATTTCTTTTTAAAGAAAAAAAGGTTCCTTTTTCCTTCGTTCTTTCTCCTATCATAATATATATATATATATATGTGTAGTTACCTACATATATGAAGCTTAATGTGCTTTTTAGTATGAGAAACACGTCGTTTATGTTGAGCATCATTTCAAGTAGGGGGTCAGTGAGCATTCATATATACATATATATTTATATGAAGAGTGTATATTCATGATGTGGAGTGTATAAAATACCATAATAGAAGGTATTTTATTTCACTGAATACGATGTGTTTATGAAGTTTAAAAAATATACATACAATATGAGAGAAAAAATGTTTATTATTATTTTTATTATGTTAAGAGGCACCGAAAAAAATATACAGAGAGAGAATGTGAGGTACTTCCTCTTTATCATATATACACGTAATAAATGAAAAATTCAGTGGCTGGTGGAAGGAAGGAAGGATTTCTTTCTACGATCTACAACTCTCAAGTGTCTAGTGATGAAAAGAATTAAATTACTCATGAGAATGTATAATGCGAATATATAAAAATTTTATATTATAATAATAAGCGTAGTTGAAATGAAATTGGATTAAAGACAAAATTTCTTTTTTCCCTACTAAACTATTTTCCATTTTTCTCGCTTGCCATCCGCATCGTCCTCATTCAATTCGAATTTTTTATTCTTCTTTTTCCTGCTCTCGTGAATAGAAATCTTTTTTTTCATCTGAATAGTTTTCATTTCATCTTTAGAGATATTTTTTTTTCTATCAACTAAAATGGGTGAAAGTGTACAAGAAGAAAAAAATTGAAAAGAAGTGAAAATGAGATTTTTCTTGCTATTTTCCCATTTTCTGCTGTCATGAATATTTAAAATCACCCGAGAAGTGAGATCACACACAAAGAATGTACATCAACATAGTGATTTTAGCTTGAAATAACTTTATCTTATATAGTTCCTTCACTTCATTCTTTTGAAATGCTTTCGACTGAATTTTATTCGATGATTATTGTCGTTGACAATAGAATGTAATGGACTTACGTGATTATGGTTTTCACTGTGCCATATCAATATGTATTGAAACAGTGAGAGAATGAGTACGAGTTAAATCCAATTGATTTCTTTTTATGTTACAGAAACCCCGAACTTTCAAGGAAAAGAAACTTTAAAGATAATCTAAATCTATTCAATGAATATTAAATTAATTTAATTAGGTCTTTAAAACTAGAAATTCACAGATTTAAATTAAGCGTATAATTGTTACAGTAATTATTACTAAATTGCCTTGAGAAATGAAAGTTCTATAAAATAAATTTCGTTTTAATGAGAAATTTGTAAATATTCTTGTAAACAAAAACAATCAGAAGTTAAAGTTTTAAGGCAAAGTTTGTAAAGATTACTTATAAATAATTAGCTAAAATTTACTATATTAGCAGAAATCTCAAAACTAAATAAAGCAAATATAAAAATAAATTCAAAATATTTAAAATATAATCAAAGTTTATTCACCTTGTATTGGATTTCAACAATAACCGTCTTTTATATTTTAAATTATTAAGTATTAAGTTGAGTTCCAAATTGTTTAGTTTTTTAAGTTTATCCTTTATTGTGAATAAAGAATTTATATATTTTATTTTATTTGACGGAAATACTTGCGTATTATTTATGGAATTACATCACCTTGCCAAGCAAATACCAAAAACACACATACGTAGTCAATTCGAAAATAAGTAGAGACAAAAAAGAGATGTAGAGTATTGTGCTTAAAGCGATTCGTTAGCAATCTCTATAGAGAAAAGAAGCCTCTTTTATTCTTTATTTAAGTTCCTTATCGCTTTCATCGTATATATATATATATACATGCCCATACTCATACTCACGGATTTTTTTTATCGCAATCGAGAGTGACTGAGTGAACATGGAACGCTGTTCATTCATTTGTTTCCTTTGAGAGAGAAATAAAAAGAAAAAGAACAAGACGAAAAGCATGCATAAATGAAATACAAAGCTCTCTTACATTCTTGGTATAAAAGCTCAATTGTTATTGTCGGTTGTGGTACGGAGTGTGGATCAGAACAAGAAGGCAACAATAGAATGAAATCTCTTAGGCAACATCAATGATTTGAAGGGCACACACAATGTAGCACAAAATTCCTTTGGCTGAATAGCTGGCACCATGAAAATCATGCTAAATGAAGTGTGCATAAATTCTATTTTCTGATCCAACATTATCCGCCCATTTCATTTTCTTTTCCCTACCTGCTCCTCCCTTTCTTTTCTTACAGGTGCGCTCACTGCTTACGCTTGAGTAATATTGGATACAATTTTCGTTCATGTAAGAAAGTCTTTTAGAAAAGTTATTAAGCAATTGGCCTCAATGACCCTCTATTACTTTCTTATTTCACTCATTCGCCTCTTGTCAACCTTCATCTTATACACACACAAATTTTCATGCTCTACATTCTTTCGCTCTCTTACTTTTCTTGCTCTTAATTGTTTTATCGCTCCCATGTGATATATATCGCACGGGATAACAGAACGATTTTCTAAAAAGAAATATGTAAGAAAAGAAAAAAATAGTGAACGTAAAAAAAGTTTCTTGGCACTCTTCAAAATAACAAATGACTTTATTTTAAACATTTTTTTATATCTATTCATGAGATGACTATTAAGTTGTTGAAACTGAACGAAAAATTTACAATGACTTTTCAACTTTTTATGTAGTCATCGAGAGTGTAGAAAAATAACATACAAAGATCGAGAGTTATCTTTCCTCGTGTGACACTTTGTAGTCTAAGTCATAGCGAAGTAATAAAAATTCATTTTTCATTTCTCGTTAAATGAACTTTTTTTCTCGTTTTCTCTCGCTTTTTAAATTAGAAACTATTTCTGTAGTTTGTAGTGGTGGTTTTGTAGAGAAGTTCACCGCTATTACAAATTGCAAATTTGTCATAAAAAGTTGTGAGATTTTTTATTCTTACTCAGTGCTTTAGTTATGAATTAAGGCATAGATACTTGAATAATTTATATCAAGTTGACTTTAAATTTTTTAAAAATTCATATTTAAAGAATTATAATATTTCTTGTCCATTTATTTGAGATTGCAATGTTTCTCGACTTTTTAAAAAGATTTATAAATAAGATTGAAGTCTCAGAACAGACTATTACCTTCAAAAATTGACTTTTTTGTTTTCTTAATGAAAGTCAATTTAATTAATTTCAAGTAAGCTTAAAGTCAAGTAATTTTAATATCAAATTGATGTCAAGAAATCTTGAATTTTATATCCAAGTTTGGATAATCACTGATTTTAAAGAGCTAAATATAGTTCAAACAACATGGCATTTTCAACTAATGTTTTTTTTTGGATAATATAATAGAAATTTCATATTGATAGAACCAAAATTAAGTCTCAGAAGGAGATACAATAAACAATAATATTTTGTATGCTTCAAAATCAAAAAATTTTAAGTGTCTACTCACTATTTTTGTGCAATTTTAAAGCAATTTGAAGATAATATCAGCTTAGGTATGTAGTGTATGTGGGAGTGTGCCATAGAAACAGCAGCACAACCCTATCGCAACTCGAAGCAAACAGAATAGTTTTCAAAACGACATTATGATGAAGGAAGCCACACTTGTATACACATACACATTTCTGAATAAACGAGTTATAGTGTGAGAAAGAGAGAAAAAGAGGAAAAAACTTTCATAATTAAAATTCTCTACTAGAATAAAATAAAATAAAAAAAACTTTGTGGAGCGTACAAATTAAATGGAGCTTCAAATATATGACGAGGTTGAATTTTATTTTATTTTCAGACTGCGGTTGTGAGTAGAAAAATATTTTCCATTTTTTGGTGTTTGTCTATTCCTCCTACTCTACTGCTACTGCTGCCTACAACCATTCATAACTTAAATTGTATGTTGAAAAAATAGAGAAGAGAGGAAATTTGGCCTAATGTGTGAATATATTTTTTTTGCCTGTGTCATCTTATAGAATTGAAAAAAATTTCTATTGAATTATTCCGCATTTATGCAGAAAAAGGAATGTTTTTCAGCATGTAGGTCCGTCCGGTTTTCCGATTACGCTCGTTTTTGGTTATGCAGCTTGCTATGTGATTTTGTGTATATGTGTGGAACAAACGATTTTATTATTCCAATTTCGATTTCTTCATTTCCACTTGCTTCTTGGTTCAGAAATTTTCATGGCTCTTTTCGGGACAATATTTTGTTATGGCAAGCATGAGGCAGCTTGTGAGCAATAATTCTTCTTAGAGGCGTCGCAAATGCTGCATGTTTTTTTCCTCTTCTATGCCTTCAATTCTCGTGCTTCAAAAGACATCATCCACACAAGGGAACAGATAGAGAGGCTTTTTTTTGATACTATTGACGCCGTCATCTAATGTATGGCATAAAAAAATTGATTTTTCTTTCTCTCACTCTTCATGTGCAGAACTTCATAGAAGCAAGCATTATTTTTTCTTACTGTCGAAATTTTTTTTATAACTTTACAATAGCTTAATGTCATTGCTATAAGGAAAGAGAAAATTATCTTTAACATCCACAAACATAGATCATAAAGTTTATGACTGTAAAATTTTCTCATTTCATCTAATCTTTTAGTATCGCTATCATAAACATACATTCACTCACATACTTTTCATGTAGAATGTAAATATGGAATCTGGGTCAGGGATCCGACGTAATTACGCGTAATTTTTACACGGAATTACGCGTAGTTACGTGCGACACTTTTACGCGTAATTCTGCGTAATTACGTGTTGAAATATCGCACGTAATTACGCGTAAATGAACGTAAAAATTACGCCTAATTCCATGCGATTACGCGTAATCCATGCGGTTTTTACTACTTGGTTAGTGCATCACATTTAAGGGTCTAGTCCATCATATTTAGGGGTCTAAGGTAAAAACTTGGGTGGTTTATGATAAAAGACTTTCTCGTATATAAATTCATAATAAACAAAATATAAAACGTAATAATTCTTATCTTTTTATTATGGATACACCATGGGACATAATAGATGTAGATTTTTTCATTCAAAATTATTTTTTGCTGATTCTTGCAGAGCTTTTTTAGACCTTTCTAACAAACATAAAATCATAATTTTTGGCCATTTTAGTGCACACGTATAAACAAAATTTTATCATTTTCGTCCTCATTTAAATCGCTCTCTCGTTAAACTATTATACTCATCGGTGTGACACTTACATGAACATTTAAACATTTTAATATCTAATAAATCAAACCTTATTTAACTCAATCAGACAAGTTTTTATCGAGCTAGAGGCTGTAAAAGCTTATTATCGGTTTAAAATATAGTTTTTTAGAGTACTTATTTTTCAACCAAATTTCGTGCTTAAGGTCTTAAAAATTAGTAATTTATGAGAAATAAGAAAAAAAAAGTAACTGTAAGAAAAATAATCATGAAGTGAAAGAATAAATATTAATTATTATATTTAAAAAATACTTTTGGAAATGATAAATATGTTGACCGTGTGAAAATGGCTGCGGAAAATGTTTTCATCTTTCTATTGTACAAGGTAAAAGATATCAGAAAATGTAAAATCTCATTCTGCTACGAGGTTTTGAATTTTCTAGTGCCTTTTAAAGTCAAAAAATGTCTAAAAATTGTGAAAATTCGGTAGGTTTTGCAGAAAAATCATCATAACTCAAAAAAAAACTCGTCTCATAATTTTGAAACTTTGCAATTTATTAGTAAAAGTAAATACTTTTAAATCAAATAAAGTTTTTATGTAAAACGGATTTTGAAAAGAGTTAAACTAACGACAAAATATGGAAAAATATGGGTTTTTCACAAGCACCTACAGATCATATATCTTGACAAAAGTATTACATAAAATAGTTTACAATGTGTGCATTACAATTATTAAAAGTAATTTGAACATACTTGGCATATATTTGACAAAGTTTTACCGGTTTAAATGAGGACGAAAATGATAAAATTTTGTTTATACGTGTGCACTAAAATGGCCAAAAATTATGATTTTATGTTTGTTAGAAAGGTCTAAAAAAGCTCTGCAAGAATCAGCAAAAAATAATTTTGAATGAAAAAATCTACATCTATTATGTCCCATGGTGTATCCACAATAGGCTTTTTCCAATTCTCGAGAATCGAAAAAATCGAGAACGAGAACGAGAATGAGAATTCTCGATATGTTTTATGAATAGATATATTCATAATTTATGAATAGTTTTTGTTAGAAACCGAGCAGAAAAGAGACACTTTGACATGTCTTGTCCGAGCGAACCCGCGTCCTCTGAATTCCGGTCAGATGCTCTTACCCATAAGCTAGCGGCATCTCAACAAAGTCTGGCAGAATGCCAACTTAAACTCTTATCTGCTCTTATAGTGAAGTTATCGTTGCTTTACTTTAATTCTGGTAGAATTCAACATTCCCCTCAACGATAACTCCTTCTGTGAACCTTAATTCTTAACTTTGACTTAAAACTGGATATTAGAAACTTGATTAATGTTCACAGAACTTAATATGTACCGCTAGGTACTTCTCCAGCGCAACAGCTGCCCGCCACCTTAATGCTGGCTTTGTAGCGGACTAAACTGCCGTCTGGGCCCATAACCTGTTAGAAACCGAGCAGAAAAGAGAACACTTTGACATGTCTTGTCCGAGCGGGATTCGAACCCGCGTCCTCTGAATTCGGTCAGATGCTCTTACCACTAAGCTATCGCGGACATCTCAAAGTCTGGCAGAATGCCAACTTAAACTCTTATCTGCTCTTATAGTGAAGTTATCGTTGCTTACTTTAATTCTGGTAGAATTCAACAGTTTTTAAACCCATTATAAGCTGGTTGAATATATGAAATCAGATAATAAGAATGGATTGATTAATCTATTAATCTATATATCTAGAGAGTAAAAAGTTGATTTTGATTGATTTTCGACTTTTGCGAAATAGTGAAATATTTGTTGTTGTCAACCTTGAGCGTTTCTAGTTTTGCTTCTAGACAACGCAGATACTTCTTGTTTGCTGCTTTAGACTTAAATAAAGTCTATTTACGAGATTCAGTAATTAAATCTACTTGGTCAATGGAGTTTTGTAAAAAAAAAGTGAACAACTAAAAATTTGTGTACAAAAATAAGCCATTTTTAGACTTTGAAGCAAAATATCTCTCAAAAATCTCAAACCAAATGTCAAATGTCGATGTAATATTGGCTCTATAGAGCAAAAAAAGTTTTTTAACCGACAAAAACTTTATGTCAATAAACATTGTTATGAGAGTCCTAAAAAGAAATTTTATAAGACTCATAAAACTTTTATAAACTGCTAATAACCTTTTATAATTGTCATAAATATTTTTATAATTGGTATAAAAAAGTTTTATGAGTCTCATAAAAATTTTCTTTTTAGGACTCAAAACATTGTTTTATTGCACAAAACTTTTTTGCCAGATAAAAACTTTTTTCTCTGTGTAGCTATTTTCTATGCTGAGAAATTGGCAAAACAAAAATATTATAATCGGTGGGCAACATACTTTATAATTTGCCAACTTTTTCTTCATTGTTTACATTCTAAAACAATTTAGATATTATTGTATAACGCAATATTCATTTACATATTTGCTATAAAATTCACAGAATTTAAAATTTGTATCAAAATCAGGAATATAGCAACAGTTTATTTTTTAACAAGTACATAGCAAAGAAACTATTAGAATCTGTAGAATTTTTTTAAGTCTTGCTCCACTGAAAATTTTAAATTTTGTTTTAAAAAAAAAAAACACTAATTTTAACTCAAATAATTAAAAAATCATATATAAGAAAAAGCTTAATATAATAAATAAATTTTTTGTCTAAAAGTTACACTGCAAGTCACTTTTTTTTTAAAAAATCGAAAATATTTAAATTATCTAACAAAAATATGAAATGTTTTAAGATGGACTTAAAAAGAATTTAAATTTTTTTTTTGTAGCCTGAAAAATTTTTTTAGAAAATTTTCTTAGTTTTTCAAAATTTTCTTAAGAATTGATTCTCGATCGAGAATTCTCGATTTTTTTTCGAGAACGAGAACGAGAATGAGAATTTCTCGTTCTCGAATTCTCGAGAATATTCTTGATGGGAAAAAGCCTAATCCACAATAAAAAGATAAGAATTATTACGTTTTATATTTTGTTTATTATGAATTTATATATGGACTAGACCCTTAAATGTGATGCACTAACCAAGTAATAAAAACCGCATGGATTACGCGTAATCGCATGGAATTAGGCGTAATTTTTACGTCTATTTACGCGTAATTACGTGCGATATTTCAACACGTAAATACGTAAAATTACGCGTAATTACGCAGAATTACGCGTAAAAGTGTCGCACGTAACTACGCGTAATTCCGCGTAAAAATTACGCGTAATTACGTCGGATCCCTGACCCGCACCCGTAAATATGATTCTTTCATCATAATCTTCATCATCATCTGTGTGTCTCAAATGAATGTTGTTTCATTTTCATCCTTTCTTCTCAGGACAACGAATAAGTGAGCTAAGCAGAAAAATTTATGATGCAGCAACGCTTTCAACACTTTTCAGTCGTCCGTTTCAAAGGAGGAAGAAATAAAGACAGAGAGAAATTTGTGTCATCTCACAGTTATTCTCAACATTTTTTTCTGTTTCTGGCAGCTTTGTAGCAGTTTATTGTGAAGAATTCCTTTCACTAGCAGATCCCATTTTTATGTCTTTGAATACTTTGTGATTCATTTGGCGTAAAACAATGAGCCGCCCGTGCACAACAAAAATTTCATCTCTGCTTACTCGCTTTCCCATCAGATTTCTGAAGCCATTTTGAATTACTCACCAAAAGCAATTTTGTTGAATTGTTTTCGACAATGAGCTTTCAAAAAATATAAGAATAAAGAAAAAAATATCTTTTTTTCAAGCTCGCCTTGTTCCTTCATTATTATGTACTTTTTCTTGTACGGTGATGATGGTGGTTGTTGCTTGCGTTGTTTGCCGCCTTCGCTTATGACTGATGGCAAAAACGAAAGCAACAAACAAAAGCAAACGAGCGAGATTGAGTGAGGAATGCATTAAATCATAAAATAAAGAATGTTTGTTGTGCAAAAAGGTAGATTCTTACATCTCTAAGGAATATAATAAAAATGTTCTGCATAAAAATGAGTGAATGAATTATTCCCTTTTCATTATTCACTCATTCATTCACCACCACCACCTACAATAATTTCTTCTGTCTACTTCATCTTCCATGATAATAATGTTCATGGAATATAGCACACAACGTAAATAATGAATGAAGTGAAAATAAAAATAGATTAACGGCATCATTGTTCCTCAAAATAATAGAAAGATAATCGCATTTTATTTCGTCATTCATCAAAACAGATTATGACTTAATGTTATTTTTATTTGATCATTCTACATTTTCTTTTTTTATTGCTGCTGCTTTCAAACTTCTCTATCCCTTAAAAGCTAATGATTATTCACGCCAATATAACGATGTTTATAAAAATTAGCTCTAGTAATGTGGATAAATCAAGATCAATAGCCTACAAACATAAATAAATGAAAAAATAGAATAGTTATATAGTATAATAGAGATGGAAGAAGAATGATTATTGTTGATAATAAATTATAGCATTGGGAAAATAATAGTAAGAAAAAGAAGAAAAAGCACGAATAAAAAAGATAAATACACAATTCAAAACATCAGCATATATTGTACAGTTCGAAAGGAAGGATATCCTGTAAATACTCAGCAAATATACATGTAAAAAATTGTGTACTATCAGCACAAATAAAAGGCAAAAGAGAAATTGAACGAGTGAGCGAGGAGTAGCAGAAATGGAAAGATATATATATGAGTGAGAAAGAGCGAGCTTGGTGATTTGTTTCCGGAATTTCCCGTTGGCTTTTGATAAACAGTAAAAATCACTTTGGGAGTGAGATGTATGTTGAAACAAGTGCAACATAGCGTAACGACAGCAGGCAGGCAAGCAAGCTTAAAGAGGAAGGGGTTGACATTTAGTAAACACAAGGGAGAATCTATCGAATACGCACATATGTCAACACTTGGCTCAAACACAAAAGGCACATGCAAGCCCAATATTGACAACATATTACGTACACACAAAAAAGTTGTTTTTTGCTGTTGATGTTAATGTCTGAATGATTCTCTACACATCGTGTGGTTTCACATTTACATTCTTTTCCATTAAGCAAGCAAACCACAGTGGGAAGGAAGGCGAAAAATGACGACCATTATGTCTTGTGGATATGCGTGTATTATGTTTATAGATCTTTAACTGATTGCGTTTTGAAAGATCTGAGGTGAATGGTTTTAAGTATATGTGTGTGGGGTAGGAAAAAGAAGGAGTGAAAGGATATGGACATTGGATATGCATTAAGTGTAGCCCATAAGGCAAAAAATCGATGACCCTTTTTTCATTGAGGATTGAAAAAGGGAAATTTCTTCAACAAATGTTGATTCAACCTCACTGAATTGTTGATTGATGAGATTCGAAATGTTACAAACATTACCAAAAATATCTATCTAAAATTCATTCAATTTATACAATAAAATCTCAAACAATGAAAAGCATCAATGAAGCCTTTTGGAAGTCGATTATTTGATACATATGAAATTCAATAAAAATCATCTTTCGATCTTTTTTCTCTCATTTTCTCGTTCAATCGTTCATTGCCGCCAGTGGAAAACAAACGATTTATTTTATTTTTGGAATTGAATGAACAGACAGACACACACGCCTCATATAGAAAGAGAGAAATATCAATTTTTCAAGAAATAATAGAATTTATGAATCTGCAATTATTTTGATTCAATGTTATATGATATATTTCATTTCTTGTTGATTTTACTTGAACTTTTACAGGTAAATCATGCACAAATTTTACATATTCCAACATTTTCTAATAATCTAAGTTTGTTTACTTTCAAGAGCAGATATTTCAAAACAAAGAATTTTTAAATTTGATATATCTTGTGTTTCTAAAATCAAAATATTTGAATAAATTTAATAGTTTGCAGTATATATAAAATATTATCTAATTAGGTTTCAAGAAATTGGATTAGTTCTAAAGATAATTCAACTTTCACAAAACTAAAATTTTTAACATTTTTCCATTATTTCTCAATGAAATTTATGCTAAATAAGCCTACCTACAATATCGGCTTTCCATTATTACGTTGAACATATATAGATACATATTTAAATTCCGCTTTTTAAATATTTAAATTCGAATTATAATTTTAATGTTTTTTTTCTCTCTCTCACTCTATGTTTTGACATTGCAGATTATTCACATGGGGGATATCAAGAGCATGAGGACGAGTTACACGAGCACGATGAGCTTAATATGATACCAACAGAGGATCCATTTAAGCTTTTAACGAATTTAAAGCGACAAGAGCCGTACTTCGATCCAAATGTTAATCAGAATGTAACAGCACTCGTAGGAAAGTCGGCATATATGAATTGTATTGTTAAGAATTTAGGAAACAAAACAGTTGAGTAGAAACAATTATTATCTTAGCCACATAAGCACACATACACAGTCATTTGTCATTTTCATAAAATTTCACTCAATATGCTGAATGTGTGTGTGTTTGTGGCTGTGATTACATAACCAGACCGCAAATTTAACAAATGAATGAGTTTTTAAGCCAATTTTCTCAACCAAAATTTTAATTTTTACCAATTTAGGTCTCGTGGATACGTGCAAGAGATTTGCACATTCTGACTGTTTCGACATATACATATACAACTGACTTACGCTTTCAAACAACTCATCATCGTACAACGGATGAATGGACATTGCAAATAAAATGGGTTCAGAAGCGAGATGCTGGCTTATATGACTGTCAAGTTTCATCGCAACCAATTAAAAGCTATTCTGTTTATTTAAATGTAATTGGTGAGTTCTTCCGCGATACGGTAGAGAGATATAAATCTACCCAACACCGTTTTTATAATCGCCCAACATCCGTTCAACACCAGTGTTCTTTATTCTTTATCTCTCTCTACGTTCACAAAAATTTATCATTTCTACCCACCGCAATGTGCTCAATTTGAATTATTATTCCCATGGATAAAGAAAAAGAAATACTTTATATTTTTTATTTTATATTTATACACTTTTTTATTTCTTTTTCTCTCTTTCTTTTTTTTTATTTCTATTTTCTTATGTTCGTATTTTTCATACTTTTTTCCGTCTTTATTTATGAATATGCTGTCTATATTGCTCGCGTATTCTACAACCGCCACTCAATGATACACTGAACATGTACATAAATTGTGAACTTGCTGCTATTTGGTTTATGTATGGTTATCTTTTTATATTATCGCTGGAGCAAGCAGATCTTGCTGAGAGGAGAATCATGATGAATAGAAGACTCTATTCACCATATGATGACTTCATCTCGACACAATATGATGAATATCAATCTCCTTCATTTCATTCATCAGCAAATAGCGCGCATAATGATATTTATGGAAGAATGTATTCCGATCGAATTGGTACAAAGAGTTTTCTATTTCTATCTTTCTACACGGAGAAAAATATTTTATAACTGGCATAAAGTTTTTTAGATTTGTCCCTATAAAGTCAAATTTATAAGTGTTATAAATTTTTTTATGACAGGTATAAAAACATTTATTATTGTTATAAAACTTTTATAACTGTCATAAAAAAATTTATAACACTTATAAATTTTCTTTTTAGGGCTTATAAATTTGACTTTATAGGGACAAATCTAAAAAATTTTATGCCAGTTATAAAATATTTTTCTCCGTATATCTATACAACTCAAATGCAATATTATTCACCATTGAAATTGATTGAGAGGAAGAAATTATGAAATAAAATAGATAGATAGACAGATAGAAGCTCACTCTCAATCAAAATCGAATGCTGTATGCATAAACTAACACTTTGAGTTTCTCCCTTTTACCTATGCTATGCCATTAATACTTGCTGCTCTATCTCATCTTTCAGAACATTAATGAATGAGCATCAGCAAAAAAAGAGTAAAGTTTTCAGATATAAATCGAATTTGAAATATTTTTTGCACTTTTGACAAATTTGCATATGGCTGATGGCGAATAGCGATAAAATCAAATGAAAAATTTTGCAATTATCGTCAAAAATATGAAAATAAATAAATTATTTGTGTGGTTTCTGTTATTAAACGGCGCACAAAAAAAGAGCGTAAAAAGGGAAATAAGGTGGAGCAGCAGCAGAGCCTGGAGTGAGCTACAAAAAACATTATGCACACTAACGACTCGCTTCCTTCATTTAAATTTATGCACGACGATGACAATGACGATACTGTCGAATATGAAAGCGCGTTGATCATACAATAAATGAAGAAAAACCACAAAATACTTGCTTCTGCCTACAACAACGCCATTAAATGCTCTTTTAAATTGTGTCAAAATTTTATGTGCCTTTTGTAATAAGCTTCCTTCTTCTCTCTCAACTGGTTTTTTTCTCTTTGGTCATGATGGCTATAAAAGTTGCTTTTAATTCCTTGTCTTTCTTTTTTCGACCGACCACATTCCCGCATGAGGGAATATAGAAGGAAAGATAACTGAGAGAAATGCTTCATTTAAGATCATAGCGTTGTTGTTTTGCGAAAAATTCCTCACAATATTCTCGCGTATACACACATGTCACGCAGCTAAACGACTCTGACTCGTAACACTTTAATTAATTAGATCTTCGCCATTAAGTTTTGTTTAAATAAATATTGCGTTCTTATTTCTGCTCTTCATCATCATAGCACATTTTTCCCAAGAAAATCCAAAAGAAAAACCATTTTTATTCAAAGTTAGTAAATATTCATGGTATTTATATAATTTATAAAGAAAAAGAAACAATTAATCTTAAATTATGGAGGTATGATAATAATTAAATCCAATTTAGAATAATCATCATTTTTAATTTTTTACATAAATCCAATCAAAATCATAAATTAATTAAAGTGTCTTTTTAGCGCATTTTTGGAAAACGAGACTGAAAAGTGTCCGCCTTAAATTACAGAATTATTAGATTCGTTTGAAAAATAGATTTACAGTTTAAAATAATTTGATCGAAATAAATTAAGAATATAGGAAAAATCATGTTTATAAAATTTTGATGCATGAAAGTACGGCGAGCGTTTTTAATTGAAGTTCAATTTACCAGAGTCCGAAACGGTTTTACAAATAACTAAAAATCAACTAAACCTTATTCGATTAAAAATAAAAGCCTAATCGATTAAATTTAAGTTGGTTTTCCGTTGAAAATTTTAATTGAATAAGTTTTAGTTGATTTTTAGTTATTTGCAAATAAAACACCAAACGGTTTCAGACTCTGAAATTTACAGAATCTTACAATAAACTTCATTGCTTTAAAATTAACGGTTGAGTAATATTCAAAATATTTGAAGTTCCAATATTTGCCGTTGGTGGCGCTGCAATCGTTTTGCGCGACAAAAAATCTTTGTTTACAAATTTCAATTTGGAAATTTAAATTCGTAATTTCCCAAATTATGTTACTAGTAACAGGAATATAACTAAGCGTCGCCGGAATAAAACGATAGCACAAATCAAACACAGCAAACCGGAAGTCGCTAACTATCATAGTTTTCGAGATCTCGCGCCTCAGCCAGCCAGCCAAAGTGAAGATATAAGCGGCATTGTTGTTCCAAAAATGCGCTAAAAATACGCTATTATATTCACTTTGGCTGGCTGGCTGTTCGGGCGGAACACTGAGATCTCGAAAACTACAAAAGCTGGAGACTTCCGGTTTGTTTTAAAAGTATTGTGCTTTCATGTAGGTTTGCAGAATCTACTTTATATTGAGTTAAATAACTGTTGAGAATGACAATTTGCGAAAAATAAATTCAATAGAAAATTTTTCTAAACGTAAACAAATATGGCAGACTGCGTTTAGTAAACTTTTTTTCAAAATACTCATTTGACCGTTATTATCAAATGAAATTTCTTATCAAAGCAATAACTTCAACATCTTTTATTATAATGAATCTATTACATATATGTTTACAAAACGTGAAAATTTCAAAAACTCCTATTGACGTTCTTAAAATTTGGTTTTGTCATCTTGAGAGTTTCTGCATAGGTATTTCTATGATTAGCCAATTCAATATTGTATTGGAAGAATAATGCTTTATCTTAACGTGTGATTTTGTTAATAGACACTGATCTGTTGCACCAAAAATGCGCTCAAATCAAGTACAGCAACGCATACTGATTTACTATATTTTTTTCCCAGGCAAGGAAACTGTAAGATCTTTTCGATTTTTTAGGATCTTTTAGGATCTTTTGAGATCTTTTGGGATCTTTCAATGTTTGTAAATTTTTTTCATTTTAAAACATTTTCTTACTCTTCTCACTACATAATAGCATCTATTATTGTATTTTTAACTCCTTTTAAACGTTTGGATGAAGAATCAATTGAGAAATCAATTGAAAATCAACAAAATTTTAATTTGATTTTTTTGTTTACAATTTTCGAAATTTTTCGAAAATTTTTTTCGGACATAAACAAAATGATATTATTATTATTAGAATTTTAGCTAAAATACAGCCTTAAACTGTAATATTCTACTAGGGAAAGATAATAAGGGATGGCAAAAGACTTTTCTGTGTACATCAGATCATTAAATTCAACGAAAAATGCGAATTTTACCAAATCAAAAATTTGTGATCTTTTAGGATCTTTATGGGATCTTTTTTCGAGTTTCCTTGCCTGGTTTTTTTCCTCTTCAAAATCTTTGTTTACATTTAAAAAATTTTTCATTTTTGATCATAATAAAACTGTCTATATCTTTAGAGTCAGTTCTATTATCATTTTTTAACAAAGAATAACTTTAACCGCTTATACAAATTATATACTAAGCATACATATCTTGTAATAAGTCTTAAATAATCTAATTATTTTAATTAAAAGCAAAATATGAAGCATTGAAAAATAATCAATATAATCATGATTGTTTCTTCCAATAAAAACTCAAGCAGTTTTATATTGTCTGCAATTTAATGTTTTTAGTATTATTTTGCTAGATAATTTGTCCACAATGATAACTTGTTTGGATTTATTTAAAAGAATATTTTTCACATACGTCATTGAAATGATAGTCGAATAGATAGATATATCTTAAATTTGATGGTTATGCTGTAGGAATATAACTTTTATATGTCTACTTTATGATTGTATCTAATAAATCAATAATTTTTTAAGTCGTGAAAGCAAAAGTACCAATTCTCCCAAAAAGTTTAAATTTGACAAAATATTAAACCTATTCATACAGTATGTTGCAAATTGATTAGAAACTGTTAGTTTTTTAATAACTTTTATAGGAAGCAGCTAGAGACATAAATCAAAAACCAGATTAAAATTAATTTTAAAAGACATCTTTCCTTTTACGATATAGTGCCATTTACTATCAATTTTCAACTAGGGTAAAGTAACCTAATTCGGACTCACTCCTAAATCGAACCTATTTTTATTTTGCTCAAATTTTCGTCCTTAATGAAGTTATACCATTGAAACTTTGATATAATTAGTTAAATAATATCCATATAATAATATTTCAGTGAGAATACTTGCGTTTTAAACAGAGCCCGAAATCGTCGCAAAATTTACTCAATGAGTAAGTAAATTTTGTTACTCAAGTAAATTTACTCACGATTTTTTACTCATGTAAATTTACTCATGACTTACTCACGAAATTTTACTCAAGTAAATTTACTCACGATTTACTCATGAATTTTTACTTGAGTTAATTTACTCATGACTTACTCACGAAATTTTACTTGAGTAAAATTACTCATGACTTTACTTACTCAGCCGTCGATTTCGGGCTCTGTATAACAACACGTGAAATTTTGTTAGAAACAGTCAATTTTTTTTTCTTAGCGACATGTCAATTTTTTTGACATGTTTTCTCAATGTTTCATGACATTTTAAGACTTTTTTAGTGAAAAAATTTTTTTGGTCCATGTGATGGACATGCATGTGGTGGACACTTACCCAAAAAAACTCTTTTGATGGCTTACCTACACGTCAAGATCTTTCTAACAAGCTATCAACCACCTCTCCACGACTTACCGTTGCCGAGTTATCACTGTCACATACAGCCAGCCAGCCAGCCATCGTGAGCCTAATAGCGTATTTTTTTGCAAAAGTGCGCTAAAAATTTAATAATTTAACGAATTTTTGGCAAAAAATTTTGATCTTAATTTTAAGTTCAAAATGATCTAAAAAATATTTTGGCCAAAAAAATTCGTACAAAAAAAATTTGGCCAAATATTCCATCCTAATTCGTTCCAGCCGAATTACCCTACTCATATTTTTATTGACAAAAACTGAATTGTAAATGCATACTTCTTAATGCTACATGAAATGTTTGTGATATTGACCCAATCGTCTTAAATCAGTTACTTAAATGAATTTGTTTGACAACTATGTAATATTTGGCTTTATGAATGATATAACATGAGAAAACTTCAAATGACATGGAAAGTGTCCGTGTGGTAGCAGGGGGTCACTTAAGCGCATTTTTGTGCCTAGATCAATGTATGTTAACAAATTACAGATCTATAAAATTTTTTGTGGAACAGATTCACTTTTTAAAATAAATAAAAATACAGGGAAAATCATATTTATAAAATTTAATATATGAAAGTACGGTAAGCGTTTTTAATTGATGTTAAATTCAGAGAATATTCTTATTATAAATTTTGTTAACTTGAAAATAACCGTTGAGTAATATTCAAAATATTTTAAGTTCCAATATTTGCCGTTGGTGGCGCTGCAATCGTTTTCGCAGCCTACTTCGCTTTGTTTACATTTTTCAATTTGTAAATTTAAATTCGCAATTTTCGAATTATTGAAATCAAAGGCAACATTCTAATAAAGATTGCCGCCAGTAACTCGATAGCACAAATCAAACACAGCAAACCGGAAGTCTCTAGTTATTATAGTTTTCGAGATCTCAGCCCGGAGCCAGCTGTTCAAAGTGAAACTATAAGCTGCATTGTTGTTCCAAAAATGCACTAAAAACTCAAAGCTTGATACAGTTTTTGTAAAAGAAAATAAATACTAAAAACTAAATAATCACTTAAGTGTTGGCTTGACTTTGCTTATATATCTAAAAATGAAATCAATAAACTCCATGAAATACGAACACTCTCTGATTGCATCTTCCTTATCAAATGACACCAATTAATTGATCCATCAAAATGAATTGTTGTCGCTCCCTACTTTGTATTAGACTTGAAAATAATTGATTCAGTGAATCATCTTGAGAATTTTGAGTCTCCTCGGATAAAATTGCTATCTTGTCTTGAATTTATCTCAACTTGAATCGCATTATTGATGTCCAAATATATTTCACCACAGATGTTGATTGCAGAAGTAAAGCACCATTTATCCAAGAATCGTGTGATAACCAAATGTTTATAATTGCTCGTATTTTATAATGAGCCTTTCGTCTTCGTTTTATTAGTTGCTCTTTTGTCTCATAAATCATGATTTAGTTTTAAATAAAGTTAATTTCAAATAATAATGAAATATTGATTAATTTTAAAAGGGCTTTTTTGATAAAGAAAAAATTAGATTACTGAGAATTTCTTTTTTCAAAGAAAAACTTTGCTTATCAATTTCAAGCATTTTTGATTGCATGCAATATCCTTTAATTTATAAAACATTTTTATTTTTTCTTCATAAATCTTTATAATTTAATTTATACATCTTATAAGTTCACTGCACATGGCCTCATCTGCTGGTCTGCATGTTCGAGTAAGAACGTCATAGTGATATTCAATTGGATTACAAAGCCTTAAATTTCGCACTGAGTTTATGCATTCATAATAAGCTGAACCTAAGGAAATAATATGAAACTATTAGTTTTACAGCAAAATTTAAGTTTTCATGTTTCAATTACAATTATTATCATGTGGAATAAGGCCATTGCCTGATGATGGACAACGGAAACGTACGTTTCCATCACCTTCGGGTCTTGAAGTTGTTGTACTTTCTAACCAACTTGTGGTTGTAACTGGTTCTGTTGTTACAATTGGTTCTGTAAATGTTGTTGAATGACTATTATCCGTGGTCGTTAATAATGCTTCTTCTACGCATTGTACTTTTATTGGATCAAAAATTAAGCCAAAATCACATCCAAATATTGTTCCTCTGCCTTGAACACAACCAATAAATTGTGTTGGGTCGGGATGTGGCAATGCGCCAAATAAAATTCCTTCACACTCATTATTCAAATCTAATATATCAGCAAATGATACACCAAATAATAATGATAAAATTAAAACTTTCATTTCTAACGTCCGATTCCTTTGATAATTTGACTTGAACTGTTTATTAAATTTAATGCGATTCTATTATATACAAATTAATCTTATCATTAACGATAAGTAATCTGTAATTCAATGAAAATAATTGATAAAAATTGATTGCGAATACTAAAAGAAAAGAACAAAGATAATTTATTTCATTGTATAAGTGTTCTAAAGATAATGACATAGAAAACAGATGAAGAAATTGCGTCATATTTCTTTTCTTTTAACATATTACTTTTACTTTTTCTATCAACATCAGACGACAATATTTGTCTGAAAATTAGCAATGCTGTGTTAATTAATGCTCAAGTTCAGAATGTAATCAAAATGATTAATCAATAAATTAATAAACAGGTTTTCATCATATGCTGCATCGAATGAAATTTGCACACAAAGCATGATCAGCTGTAGTGCATTGTAAAGTGATGGCATCAAAATATAAATTTTCATCGCAGCTTCTAAGGTATAATATCCCAGCAATGCATTCATAAAAACGATTACAATATGTTGAATGTGGAATATTTCCGTACCCAGAAACAGGACATTGAAAAGAGATGATAATGTTACCACGTGTTGTTGTTGTAAATGGAATTTCCGTTGTTGTGAAAGTTGAATTTTGAGTAGTAGGCTCAGCAATTTCCTCTTCTTTAGTCGTCCTTTCTGTTTTTAGTGTCGTTAACTTTTCAGTCGTTGTGGGTTCTGTCATATCTTCAGTCTCATTTGTTGGTGGATCAGTTGTTGGTGGGTCAGTTTCTAATTCATTGGTTGAACAATCTTCTTCATCACCTAATCTACAGTTTCTTGTTGTTCTATCAAATATATATCCTTCATCACAATTTCTAAGAAATGCTCTCTCAAACTCGCAGTAATAATAAAAAGTGCAATTTCCTAGGATAGGGATTCTATCATTTAATATGCCTTTACACGGATTATTGTCCTGAACATTATTTTTCATATCTTTAATTACACATGATAAAGTGATTGAGTCAAATATTTCTTTCACTCCTTTGCATTTAAATACTGTAGCTTTTTCATGCAAACAACCAATAAAAAGATTTCGATTAATTGGGTGTGGAAGTGCTTTGTATAAGATTCCTTCACAATGATCATCAAAATTCCCATCAATTAATGGTGAACATGAAGAAATAACGAAAATCGGAATTAAAATGCTGACTAATGTCCACATATTTTCGCTCTTAGGGTTTCCCGTTCACAAAATTTGGAATAAAACTGAATGGTTGTTATTGACTCAGTCCTATTAAATACTCATTTGGCTTATCGTTCATCTATCTATCATGTGAGGATCTTGAAGGTATTAAATGATAAAAGAACGTGTGACAAACATAGTGAGTAACAAAGCATTAATCAATGAAGGAAATTTCAAATTTTTTAACAAATAGCAATTAAAGAAATCACTACAGATTTTATCTAAGCTTCTTTTTTCACTTAATCACAAAAAATTAACTTTTATATCGAATTTTATCTCTAATTGTTTAAAAGATAATGGAACAGAAAAATATCAATTTCTCTAAATGATATCTAAACAATTTGTTTTTTAAAAATACGGTATATTTATGATTATTTCGTGCATTGTGTATAACGCGCACATAAAGCTGTTTGCGGATGAGCGCATTGCAGTGTAGCTACATCAAAAATCTAGAAAAAGAATACTTTTAGTGCTATATTGGTCTTTAACAAGTTTTAATAATTTAATTACTTCTCCGTATGAACATGTCCTCAAGTGTCTCACTCCTAAATTACAGAAGAAATATCTTGCACAATTTGTCATATGAGGCAAATAAACGAATTGAACTGTAATTGGACATGTAAGCCACTCATCGCAAATAAATTGTCTCTCTGTAGTTGTAGTTAATCCCGTTGTTCTTTGTAAGCTACAATCAACGTTTTCAGGAAAATCACAACGATCATGAATTACATCCCAAAAGAGACCATCAGCACAATTTCTTTCATATTTTGTTGCATTAAAACAAAGATAATATTTAGAACAATCTTCATGATCAGGAAGGAAAACAGGATTACTAATATCATCAACCATTGGGCATTCAGTTGGAAATTGCGTTGTTACATCAATAGATATTGACGTTGTTGACTCAGTCGTTGTTGTAAAAATTTCACACGTTTGAGGGTCTCCTCGAACACATGATGAAACGGATGAATCAAATATTGATTGATCTGGACATCTTTCAACTCGAGGAGATTCGTTTTGACAAATTATAAAATAATTGCAATCATCCTCATACGGTAATAATCCAAAAGTGATATTTGTACAGATTGATTGATCAATTAACTGCTGTGTCATTGAATAGAGTGAGAAAGAAGATAAAGATGTAAAATATATTGTGAGTAAAATTGAACCAAAAATTATTTTAGTTTTCATTTTTCTAGTGCACTTTTATAGTGAATCTTTAACGTTTGAACTGAAACTGCTCGAAAAATTCAGAAATTTATAGATAGATTTAAAATTATTATCTCTAAGAAGGATTAACGATTAACATGATAAGATAGAGATTTTAAAATTAAATCCTGTTTGTCATTGTCATTTATATTAGTGATTTCCCTAGGAATTTCGACAAAAAAATTTATGAATTTGAAATACGTAATATAGCAGTTTTTTACCAAAAAATTGAGTTATCAGATTGTTCAAAAATTATTCACTCAATTGATTGGTAAAAAGCCTGATATTCCGGATTAAGAAAAAACGATTATTAGTCACAGAGCCGACAGATAATCTGCAGGTTTATCTGCAGACTGCAGCAGATAATCTGCAGGTTTGTTTGCAGATAACTTTCTGCAAAAAAAATCCGCAGATATCTGCAGAAAAACCTACAGATAAAACTGCAGATAAATCTGCAGATAATTTTTCCGCAGAAAGTCTGCAGACGAAAACTGCAGATAATCTGCAGAAAATCTGCGGATTTTGTCTGCAGATAAATTTGTTCTTTCAACACTATATTTGGATTAATCTTTATTACTCTAAAAAATTTGGAAACTCAATAAAAATAATATGCTATCACTTTTACAGTTAAGATATATAAGTTAATTTCATAGTTTATAATCTTTATCTTGCTTTAAAATGACGATACAAAAAATTATAAAAATGAGGGCAAACGTAAATAGTTTTTGTTTTTTAAAATCTATTTTAAAATATCGAATATTGTGCTAATTTTAACTATAGAACTGAAAACATGTAAAGTTTTGTGTCAAAATTTGTTAGTTTTAAATATAAAATTCGACAAAGCTATAGTTATCATATGTTAGGTTAAATAATTACTGTAAAGTTAATCTGTCATCAAGGTAGTAATTGTCATTTTCTGCAATGATGATTTTCTTTATTTGATACATCTTAGAAATTCCTAAAAGTTTTTGAAATTCAAATCCAAAAAATTAAAGTTTTCCAGAGTGAGAAAAATTGTTTAGACCATACTCAATACATTCACAAAAAATTTGACAGAAAAAATTTAAACATTAAACACGAATCAAAATTAAATTTTGATAAAAAAAAGTTTTTAAAAAATTTCTGTAAAATGGAAAGGTTCATATAAAATGATTTAAGACTATTTGATCTCGAAAATCTAAAATAATCCATACCCTAATATAAAATATCAAGTCATCATAATCTAGACCTCAAATTTAATATATCTATTTAAATTATACAATAAATCTGTTGAATTCTATATTTAGTTCATACAAGATTATTATAAGGTTCTCAAATTTTAGAGTATGTATTAAAAAGAATTTGTTGTATATTTAAAAGAAGGAATTATCCGCAGTTTTATCTGCAGTTTCCTGCAGATAATTTTCCGCAGACAATCTGCAGACATTTTATCTGCAGATTATCTGCAGGTTTTTCTGCAGATATCTGCGGATTTTTTCTGCAGACAAACCTGCAGATTATCTGCTGCAGTCTGCAGATAAACCTGCAGATAATCTTGCCAAATTTGTGAGTTTTTTTAAAAAATTTTCTCGCTTTTTAATAGCCTAAGTAACTCTTACACTCATGTCATGCCGAAAGGCTTTATCCTCATTGCAATCACTGATTTAAAGCCGTTAGGCTAATATCACCATAAATTATGTTGAATTAATATGTTATAAAATCAACTTGTTATTAATAAACTTATTATTATAATGAAGATGTCAGAAATCAAGATAAAGAGAGAAAGAAAAGCATAATAAAGCATACGTTTTAGCAGTTTTTAAGATACGTTTGTTTTTATTTTTTTTTTGATTCTGAAAAACTGATTATGTATCAACTCAATACTCAATAATTTAACAGCGTTTTTTTCTATTAGAAACCGAGCGGGATTCGAATCCGCGTCCTCTGAATTCCGGTCAGATGCTCTTACCACTAAGCTATCGGCGGACATCTCAAAGTCTGGCAGAATGCCAACTTAAACCCTTATCTGTTCTTATAGTGGAGTTATCGTTGCTTACTTTAATTCTGGTAGAATTCAACATTTTCTAAAGTTTTCCAGGGTCAGAAATTTATTTGTCCTTTGTAAATTGGTTTGTTTCAAGTACTTTCAAGAACCGCTATCAGAATCTATTTATCTTTCTTAGTTAAGAAACTATAAACGTTCGAATTTCATAGCTTTAAAATGTTCAATCTAGGAAAATACTTGAACGACCGAAAAGATGTATATACCATTCGATTAGTCATAAAGCAGGCTACAAACAACACACAATAAGAATTTTCTTCTTAAATCTTTTCAAATGATTGATAGTGGATTTTTATTTGGACAGATGTCAACCAATAGAATGAGAATGAGGAAAATTCAAAATTACTCAGTTTTTTAGTTCATACATTCCACTGAAATCTTTTGCATGTGCATATATTGTTAATTTATAATATTTATCCAAACGTATTGCAATAAATGTTGGACTAGAATATTTGGAGAATTTCTAATCACTGGAGCCATTTTCATCCAGGGTTGTTAAAGACGAAAATAGAGGCGGCCTCCAAAAGAGGCGCGCCTCTGAAAAAGTCGGCCTCTGAAAAAAATTTGAGAGGCGGACTTTTTTCAGAGGCCGCCTTTTAGAGGCGAAAAGAGTAGGGGTTCTCGGTTGGATATATCGATCGAAAGTACCCGGGTATTTTCGAGTACGATACTACCGATATAGATATATTAATTTTCGAATTTCGAGTATACCGAAACAATACTTTTATAGAATTTTTCTAATTTTTTATGTGGAAAAAAATTTTTTTCTAATTTTTTTAAATAAAATTTTCTTTAATTCTTGAAAAAAATTTTCATATAAAAAAAAGTTAACGAAAATCTTAAGAATTCAAAAAAATGATACTGAAAGTGTCCGCCATAGGACGGATTACTTTAGCGCATTTTTGCGCCAAATCAGTGTATGTTAACAAATTGCAAAAATATTGGATTCATTAATGAAAATAGATTTACAGCGAAAAATATTTGATCGAAATAAATAGAATAGTATAGAAAAAATGCCGATTTATTGTAATAATTATTTGTGTTTTTACAAATTTAAGGGAATGAATGTAGGCATCAGCTTTGAGTAGCTTTAATTCATAAGCGATAAGACTTTGTTTTCGAGGTGACATTGGGAAGAAAAAGTAAGAAGGTAAAGGGCCGAAGTAAATGAAAATTTAGTTGAAATCATATTTATAAAATTTTAATATATGAAAGTACGGCGAGCGTTTTTAATAGATGCTGCAATTTACAGAATGTTATAATAATTTTTATTGATATAAAAAACGGTTGAATAATATTTAATTATTTGAAGTTCCAATATTTGCCGTTGGTGGCGCTGCAATTTTTTCGCAGCCAACTTCGCTTCATTTACAATTTTTAATTTGGAAATTTAAATCGTAATTTCCTAATTAATGTAATAAGTGATAGCTTCTAAACTAAGCGTCGCCGGAATAAATCGATAGCACAAATCAAACACAATAAACCGGAAGTCTATAGCTATTGTAGTTTTCGAGATCTCGCGCCTCACTCGTTAGCACAAATCAGCCAGCCAGCCAAAGTGAAGATATAAGCTGCATTGTCGTTCCAAAAATGCGCTAAAAAAATTTTAACAAAACTTTTTATTTGAGCATTACAATCTTTGATGATAATTTTTGTCAAAATTATGCGCTAAAAAATGAATCAACTTTTCATTGAAAAAAACTATTTAAAGAAGCCAAAAATCATCAAAATTTTAAAAAAATTTTTTGAAAATGTATGAAAAAATATTTTCGAGTATACCCGGTTTTACCCGGTATCGATATCCTTAAGAAAGAGGCGAGAAATTTTTTTGATCGGAAAAATCTGTTCCATGGTTTTTTCGTTGTTATAATTAACAAATAGCATAGGAAAATAGTGGAATAATTATTTTCCAAAATTTTCGATTTTTCCGAACCCAAAAACTGTTTTTCATGGGTATTTTCACCCATTTTTGTGTTTAAAAATTCATAACTTTTGACCAAATTTTCAGAAAGGCAATAGCTTGTTAGAAAGGCAATTTTAAGACCTTTCTAATTAAAATTAAATTTGTGCCACAAGAGCAGCATTAATGATGTCTCGTCGTGATTTTTGGTATTTAATTGGGTCAAAAATTCGAAAAAGCTTCGTAAAATTTTTTTTAATGTCCTTTATTATTAATTTGGATTATTTTTACACAAAACTACAAAAGTTTTCCAAAAATTTGATTTCCTATAAAAGTGCACGCACTGCAGCATGTGTTACGGTCTGAGAAAGTCTTTATGGAATTTTTTTTCAAAATTGCTTTAATTATCTTTAAAATGATAGAAAATGAATAAATATGCAATAAAATTGATTCTTCAGATGATATTTGTAAGAAAAGTGCATTAGAATTTTTTTTAAATGGCAAATACAGAGTTGTTAGGTGCGAGGTGCGAAAAAAAATTTGAATTTTTTAAAAAAAATTATTTTTTTGGTTATTTAGTCATGATAATTATAAAATAGCATGGGAAAATATTTTTTTGATTTTTTTCAAAAATTTTCGATTTTTCCGGGCCAAAAACTTTTTTTTGATGTACATTTGTGTTTTTTTTCATGTTTGAAAATTCATAACTTTTGACCAACTTATCAGAAAAATATGGTTGATAGCTTTTTAAAAAGGTAATTTTAAGTCCTTTCTAACAGTATATTACATGCAATATAAAACTTAAATCTGTGGTCACAAGAGCACCGTTTTTGATGTCTCTTCATGATTTTTTCGAATTTAATTAATTTGAAAATTCAAAAAAGCTTCATGAAAATTATTTCAATGCCTTAAATAATTGATATGGATTATTTTGATACAAAAAATTAAAAGTTTTTTTAGAAAATTGATTCCCTACCAGAGTACACGTCCTAAACCATGTGCTGTCGGTCTAAGAAAGTCTTCGTTTGGAAAATTTTAATTTTTTAATTTTTAGTCATGACACTTATAAAATAGCATAACAAAAATATATTTGAATTTTTTTCCAAAATTCCGATTTTTCCGAGCCCAAAAACTGTTTTTTACATGCATTTTCGCTCATTTTTGTATTCAAAAATTCAAAACTTTTGACCAGTTTATAGAAAAATATGGTTGATAGCTTGTTAGAAAGGTAATTTTAAGTCCTTTTTTACGACATATTATATGTATTATAATTCTTAAAACTATGGTCACAAATGCAGCATTATTGATATTCCTTTGTGGTTTTTTGGCATTTAATTAGGTCAAAAATTCAAAAAGCTTTATAAAAATTATTTAAATATCTCAAATTATAATTTTGCATTATTTTTACTCAAAATACAAAAGTTTTCTCATTGAAATAATTTTCATGCAAGTTTGCACGCTCTATGGCATGTGCTGCCGGTCTAAGAATGCCTTTATAAGAAAATTTTTTAAAATTGCTTGAAATAGCTTTAAATGATAAGAATGATAAAATATGCAATAAAATTGATTTTTCAGATGACATTTATAAAGAAAAGTGTTTCTTCAATTTTCTTAAAAATAGCAAATTTTCTTAATTTTCTTAAACCTAAGTTGTGATTTAAAAATGAAATTTTATCGGAAAAATCAATTTTATTGCATATTTTATCATTTTTTGTCATTTTAAAGCTTTTTTGAGCATATTAAAAAATTTTTTTTATAAAGGCATTCTTAGACCGGCAGCACATGCCATAGAGCGTGCAAACTTGCATGAAAATTATTTCAATGAGAAAACTTTGTGTATTTTGAGTAAAAATAATGCAAAATTATAATTTGAGACATTAAAAAAATTTTTATGAAGCTTTTTTTGAGTTTTTGACATAAATAAATGCCAAAAAACCCAAAGGAATATAATAATTGTTCATTCTTGTGACCACAGATTAAAGTTAAATATTGCATATAATATATCGTTAGAAAGGTCTTAAAATTATCTTTCTAACAAGCTATCAACCATATTTTTCTGATAAACTGGTCAAAAGTTTTGAATTTTTGAATACAAAAATGAGCGAAAAATGCATAAAATAACAGTTTTTGGGCCAGGAAAAATCGAAAATTTTTGAAAAAAATCAAAAAAATATTTTTCTCATGCTATTTTATAATTATCACGACCAAAAAACCACCGGACAGATTTTTTCGACAAAAAAAATTTTTTTCGCACCTCGCACCTTCACACCTGAGGTACCTAAAAAGGTGCGGCACCTCAAAGGTGCGGCACCTAAAAAGGTGCGGCACCTCAAAATGTGCGGCACCTCAAATTTTTTGAAGGTGCGGCATCTTTCAGGTGCGGGCACCTTTTAGGTGCCGCACCTTTTTTCGCACATAACAACTCTGGGCAAATATTCTTAATTTTTCTTAAACCCACGTTGTGATTTTAAAAATGAAATTTCATCTAAAAATTCAATGTTATTGCATATTTTATCATTTTCTGTTATTTTAAAGATAATTAAAGCAATTTTGAAAAAAATTCCATAAAGACTTTCTCAGACCGGTAACACATGCTGCAGTGCGTGCACTTTTATAGGAAATCAAATTTTTGGAAAACTTTTGTATGTTTTGTGTAAAAATAATCCAAATTAATAATAAAGGACATTAAAATAATTTTTACGAAGCTTTTTCGAATTTTTGACCCAATTAAATACCAAAAAATCACGACGAGACATCATTAATGCTGCTCTTGTGGGCACAAATTTAATTTTAATTAGAAAGGTCTTAAAATTGCCTTTCTAACAAGCTATTGCCTTTCTGAAAATTTGGTCAAAAGTTATGAATTTTTAAACACAAAAATGGGTGAAAATACCCATGAAAAACAGTTTTTGGGTTCGGAAAAATCGAAATTTTATAAAATAATTATTCCACTATTTTTCCCATTTTATTTAATAATTATAACACTCAATAAAAAAGAAAAATTAATAATTTAAAAAATTTAATTTTTTTTCGCCTCTCGCCTCTAACAACTCTGTTTTCATCATTTAATCAAGATATGGTTATAACATAAAAAAATTTTTCAACGGTTGCACACAATGCATCAAATTTACAGAATTTAATTTGAAAAATATATCAATCTCGACGCCTTGGATGGTCGGACGATTAGAGCGCATTGCGTAACAGATCAGTATGTTTCAGAGCCCGAAATCGATCGGTACTTAGATTGACGATCGATTCAATGTCGATCTAATTATACCGATCTAATAAAAATATTAAATCGATCTAAATAGATCGGATTTTTTTGATCGATCTAAATAGATCGAGTTTAATTTAAAATTTTAAATCTTAATTATTACAATGAATGTTTTGTTATGAAAATTAATATATGCAAAGAACAATATTAGTGAATATTGCAATTTTTTAAAATAGTTTAATATAAATGTTTATTTTTTACCGCATTTTTTGCGCTAAAAATACGCTATTATGTCCACGATGGCTGGCTGGTTAGCTTGCTATATGTGACAGTGAAAGATCTTGACGTGTACATTAGCCATCAAAAGAGTTTTTTTGGATAAGTGTTGACCCAAGGATGGTCCACCACATGCATATCCATCACATGAACCAAAAAAATTTTTTTCACTAAAAAGTCTTAAAATGTCATGAAACGTCGAGAAAGCATGTCAGAAATAATTTTTATAAAAAAGTCGACTTGTAGCCAAGAAAATAGGACGAAAAATATTTGAAATTTCTTTACCAAACACTAATCTGTTATGCAAAAAAAGCGCTCTAATCATCCGACCATCCAAGGTGTCGTGATTAAAATATTTTTTTATAACTTTAAACTGAATGACATTTCAATTTATGACAACTATAAATTTTGATAAGTTTTCATATTTTAAAAACTTAAGAAATTACTTTATTGTAAAATTTAATTATAGACTTTTTTGAAAACTCAATCAATCGTTAATCGTTCATAACTTTTTATAGAAGATGGTTGTAGTAAAACTGTAAAGAACAAAGTTGTTTACAGATCGTTTACCTTTCTAATGATTTAAAATATATGACTTAATCTGTTTTATTAATTCCAATAATTAATTATCTTTGAAATCATACATTTTACAAAATTTCAAAAATCGACTTTTTTGTCTATAACCTTTAAACTATTTAGTCAATCTTCATAAAACTTTGTCAGATTATAGTGCAGAATGGCAATTATTATGAAAATTATGAAATGATTTTGATTTTAATATTTTTATTCTAAGAAATACAAACATATGATTTAACTCGATCTATTTAGATCGATCTAAAAAATCCGATCTGAAATTGATCTAAATATCAGGTAGTTCAAAAAAAAATGGGTCACTTTTAGGTTACTTCATTCAAGGTGAGGTACTCATCAGTTGCTCGTTCTCAAAAACTATTCACTCAATTTACAAACGGTGAAAACGGTATAAAGTTAGTGTATTGTAGCAGTTTTTAAGATATATTTGTTCAATAGTGTTTGGTTTTCAATTTTTAATTATCTTCAAAAATTCAAACAAATTTTACTTTTTTCAACCTAAAAGTTCAAGAGGATTTTTCTCGAAACTTTTCCATTGACAAAAATTCACTTATGACTGTAAATTAAATTTGTTTAAGTACTTTTAAGAACCACAATCAGAATTCAATTATCTTTTCTAGATGAAAAGTTATGAGCGATCAAAATCATCGACCAAAAATGGAGACCTTTTCTAAAACGGTTCGTTCTCGAAAAGTACTTAACCAATCAAAATGGTTTATATACCATTCGATTCGGCCTAAAATGAGCTATATACTACAATAAAGCAAATGAAAATTTAAGTATTCATCAATCCTTCATACATTTCAAAATTTGTTTACAACATGGCGAAAATGTAAACAAATAAATTGTCAACTTACATTCACTCTTATCTTTTCAAATACATCGTTTCTAACTTTAAGCCGGATCGAATGGTATATAAACCATTTTGATTGGTTAAGTACTTTCGAGAACGAACCGTTTTAGAAAAGGTCTCCATTTTGGGTCGAATATTTGATCGCTCATAACTTTTCATCTAGAAAAGATAATTGAATTCTGATGTGGTTTCTTAAAAGTACTTAAAACAAATTTAATTTACAGTGCATAAGTGAATTTTTGTCAATGGAAAAGTTTCGAGAAAAATCCTCTTGAACTTTTAGGTTGAAAAAAGTAAAATTTGTTTGAATTTTTGAAGATAAATTAAAAATTGAAAACCAAACACTATTGAAACAAAATATATCTTAAAAAACTGCTACAATACACTAACTTTATACCGCTTTTCACCGTTGTTTTAAATTAAGTGAATAGTTTTTGAGAACGAGCAACTTGAATGAAGTAACTAAAAGTGACCCATTTTTTGAACTACCGATATTTGATCGATGTATATTTAGATTATAGACGATCTGTATTATTGATTCGATCTATTCAGTTTATATTATGTATATTGTCGCTTACTTATGATTATCTACTTGTGGTAACGAAATTTTCATACTTTTAGTAGTTTTCTTGGCAACATGTCGATTTCTTTTAAAAATTATTTCTGACATGTTTTCTCGACGTTTTATGACATTTTATAACTTTTTGGTAAAAAATTTTTTTGATCCATGTGATGGACATGCATGTGGTGGACCATCCTTGGGTCAACACTTACCTAAAAAAATTCTTTTGATGGCTTACCTACACGTCAAGACCTTTCTAACAAGCTATCAACCACCTCTCCACGACTTACCGCTGCCGAGTTATCACTGTCAAATACAGCCAGCCAGGCAGCCATCGTAAGCCTAATAGCGTATTTTTTGCGCATTTTTGGTACAACAATGCAGCTTATACATTCACATTGTTCGGCTGTTTAATGGTCGCTTCGAGATCTCGTAAACTAAATAGCTGGAGACTTCCGGTTTTTTGCAATCGATTTGTGCTATTGAGAACTGTGAGGAAATATTATTAGAAGCTGTCACGTAATACAGTAATTTACAAACAGTGTTGTTATTACAGGCCCCTGTGTTGCCTGTGGTTTGAATTTACAAAAAAATCCGCTATAGAAATTTAGAGGCGCTAAGATCGTTTTAGAGCGCCATCTAGATTTTTCATTGCGGTTTTTTTTGTAAATTCAAACTACAGGCAACACAGGCGGCCTGTATAACAACACTGTTTACAAATTACGAATTAAAATTTCCATATTGAATATTAGTAAACAAAATTTTTTTAGTGCGAAAACGATTGCTGGCGCCACCAACGGCGAAAATTCGAACTAATTAAATTTGACTTGATCGTTATACAGAAAACAATATTTTGTCTTGATCGAAAGTTGTGAACGAAATATCAAAAGATTTGAATAAAAGTGTTTCTAATTCTAAATTGTTGACTCGTATTATCTTTTGTATTGGTTTGTATTATTTATTTTATTATCAATTCGAAATCGAAATGTAACGGAAAATTTAAATTTTTAGTGCGCGAAGTTGCGCTTAAGTTAATGTGTAAACAAAAAGCAAAATCTAAATTGCAAAAGTTTATTGAAAAATTTTTGTGTCTAAGTATCAATTTCTTCGTATTCGTACCTGAAAATGTTATTCAAATCACATCACACAACACACAATCGATTCGAAATATAACCACAATCATATCGGACCAAATTTTCATGAATAGTCATATCGTCACATTACAAGAGTCCTGGGCAGTCGACAATGAAGTTACAACATTTCAGACTTTGAAGAAATATCGCAAAAATCGATTAATGGGTCGACCGCGAGCATTCGGAACGATAAACTTCTGCAAATTGAATATTGAGCCTCGCATTACAGATCGAATCGAAATTGAAAAAGGCAACTCGAATAATCACGTCGAAATAAGTGGCTTCAAATTAGACAACCGATTAACTATAATCAACATCTACAATAATCCATCATCGAGTCTCGAATTACTGAAGCAAACACTTTTGGAAGTTAAGGATTATATCGATAAAAGTGAAAAATATTTATTCTTGGCGATTTTAATCACGAATAGAAATTGGGCAATCAACTCGAATCGTTCATGCTTCAGTCTTTTGTATAAGACTATTCTACACACGCGAATCGACAACAAACGCTCGAACAGTTATCGATGGAGTATTCGGTCGAGTTGAAGACTATAATATTGAAGTTTTTATCTATGAATCATATTCATCTCATCACAAAGCATTATTCGTTCGAGTACATGATATATAAAATAATTCTCATTTAAATACACTATGAATTAATAAAATGTATTCAAATCGTTAACTATTCTTTTTATTTAACTTGTTAATATAACTGATGTGGGCGCCAATGATATACGCAGAGACTTTCACCAATTTTTTTGCAAAAATGCGCTTAAAATAACGTTAAATTTGATTAATCTGCGTTGTAAATTTACAAACAGCCCCTAATTTAATCCATATGTTTAGTGCTTAGCACTTAATCATTAATGATTAATGTTTAACATTTATTAGAACTAAGCACTAAAATATTGTATTGCAAAATCAAGTATCGAAAACATAGGCAATAAAGTTTTAAGCAACTAGTTATTTTAATAAAAAACAAAATCTAATAAAATTTTTTCAATATTTTTATTGCGATTTTCAAGAAAATTCATAACTTCAAAATGTTTAAATGCTAACAAAACAAAACATGATCAATTTTTATCAATTGTAGAAAAATATTTAAAAATTTTGAATTTTTACTCTATCTCAATAATTAAAAGTTGTAGATCTACAAAGATGTTTGATTTTCTTTTATAACTCACTGATTAAATTTTTTATTCGCTGTTTACATACGTAAAATGTATGAATAGAAAAGAAAAATAAATTTAATCTGAAAAACAAACAAATTATTACAGCAGCTTAAATTTCAATATGTCTTATCAACATGTTTCGCTGAGTTATACTTATATAAACTACACAATGCTCTTAATTAAGTCCAGTTTTTTGGATCTTCATGTCGTCTTATTCAAATCCTTTTTGAAGCCTATTTTTTTCTGATAAAACGGATTAATAGGAGAAGGCAATAAACTGGCATTCTTTTTCAGCAAACTTTTTGTTGGCTTCATTGCGAGATTAATTGTGGGTAGATTCGGCGAACTTTTTACCTGTTTAATGTACTCATTTTCACTTTGTGCTTTATTCTTGTTTAATGCAATTATTACTCGCTTACCACTAGATTTAGGAGTTTCATTTAATGAAGACGAAACACGAGACAGAGTAATATTACTACTACTACCTGGCGTTTCATCCTCATTAGTCTTTTTCTTTGCCGGCGTCATTTTAGCAAAAGGGTTTAACACTAAACTCGATACTTTTGATTTTGTTGATGTTATAGACTCAGCTTCCTTTTCAATCGCTTTCAATTTCTGTTTCTTTGATGGCACAAAAAACTCGTATTCTCCTTCTTTTAGTGGTTTAGACCATTCATCGTTGGTTTCTTTAAAGTCCTGTGTAAGTGATGAAGCTTTCTTTCCTTTATCATCCTCAATTATATCAGACTCTTCAAATTTCATTGCAGTATTCTTCTTTCGCTTTTGTAATTTAATTTTTGGAGTAGATTCTTCTTCAGTTTTCATTATTTTTTTCTTCTTTTTTACTTTAACCTCTTGTTGTATTATTTGATGTGAATCATCTTCCTCTTCATCATCTTTTGTTGATGTATCTTCTTTTGAAAAATCTTCGGATGTCTTAAAGAAACGTTCATTATGTAATTTCGATAGTTTTTGTTTCTTATCTTTGATTTTTACAGATGTATCTTTGCTTTTGCGCTTCAGTTTTCCGTGCTTACGATTATCTAATTCTTCATCAAAATCTGAACTCTCAGAATCAACATCGACATCACCGATAGCAAGCTTTTTCTCAAATTCGGCCAATTCTATTGCTTTCAAATCAAGATCAATAGCATCACTTTCATCTTCGGGTCGTTCTTGAGGAATAGTTTTGATGCCAAGCGGGAAATTGCCTTCGCTAAATTTGCGAAAGTTGGAAGCCATTCGTGATAAACCTTTTCTACTCTTACTTGTGGCAAAAGGCTTATATCTTAAACTTTCGAAAGTCTCGACAAACTTTAGAGCATCAAAGCAAATTTCCGTTAATTCTACATTAATACGACCTGCTCTTGGATCCATCGCTCTTTCTTCAACATCTTCCTCTTGTCCGTCACTTAAATCATCATCACCAAAACTTTTGTTACCTCGTACTTGATACTTGATTTCAATATCGTCAATAGATCTTGTTGGAAAGTTTGCTTGCTTCCAAATATTAAACTTTTCTTGATAACTTTGGCCTAACTCACTTTGAAATAATAATTGATTGACAATATTCTGCTCAACGTGTCTCAAAACTAAAACGTCATTTTGCTTGGCATAATACATTAAAAATGGCTCAATCAAAAAATGTGTGCGATCCTCAGATAAATCTCCTTGTGATACTTTAGCTATTTCCTCAATATATAGATCACAAATATGGAAGATAAGACCCTTTGGACACTTGTTCATTTGAAAGACTGTTTTATTTAGTGCAATACCAAATTGTTTCAATGCTTCATCATCCCAATCAGAATTTTTTAGTGCGAACAACATTTGTCTGGTAACTCGTCGAACGAGCTAAAATATAAGTAGGAGAAAAAAATCAAAATAGTGATATTCACTGCATATACAAGGTTATTCAAAACGCACCATCATAAACTTGTCAATTCGCCATTGATCTATTCCAAACCATTCTAAACACATTGTTTCAAGGAAGTTTTGAAAAAACTGTATGCCTATTTTTATATTCGGAAAGCAATGAATTAAAGACCCAAGTTCTTCTGCAAGTTCTTCTTGCACAAGCGGCTTGTCTGACATCCACATACAGTAATATAATCCTTTCCAAAGTCGTAAAAAATCATTATCACTGAATTCTACAATATAGTCAATAATATTTAAAGAAAATTAGCAGACACATCGTAATTTACATATTATGAGATTAAATTTCATTATTAAAATATTGTTTTTAAGAGATGATGGATAAAGGATATATATAGTGTAGTAAATAAAAATTGATGAAATAGTCATAGTAATAAGACTTACGATAAGACGATTCAGAGCGTGTTTTAAGCCATTTTTTCAAATTCTTCAAAACATTTTTTCTAACTTTTGGATCATTGCTCGCGAGTAACTTTGCAAATTTCAACTCCTGTGCCAAGACGTCTTTCTTGTCGGCCATTTCTTGTGCTTTATATTAAGTTCCTTGCGTGTTTAATTAACTTTTGTCGATAAATATAAATGAAGAAAATTTCTGCGCAGAAAGCATGTAAAAATTTTACTCAGCAAATCTATACAGCACTTTCGAAAATAAATTCAAAAAAAGCCGTTGAGTATAATTTTTAAAGAAAAAGTTTTTATTGATTTTGTCTTGCGAGATTTGGCATAAATTGACTATTATATGTTTGTTTAATCGTTGGTTCTTCAACTTTTGGTATTTCATTTCTTGCCTTTGCTAATAATAAATTAGCTTTCTCACGTTCGCAACGTTCTCTATCTAATCTTTCCTTTCTTAAAATTTCCATTTTCTTCTTTCTCAATTCAATTACTTGTGAATCATCTGAATCTGTTATTGTTGAAGATGAAGATGATCTGTCTCTTGATGAATGTTTTTTGTGCCTTTTTAATTTATGCTTTTTAGAATGTTTCTTTTTGTGTTTATGTTTTGATTTTGTTGTTTTTCGACTATCAGATGATGATCTTTTCTTCTTCTTTGGCTTTTTATCAGGTAGCACTGATTTGTATGTTTCTATTTTACTACTACATGATTGTTTTGGATATTCTGATGTTAAAGAAGTTCCAGTATATTTGCCAAAGAAGTTGAGAGGATCAATTGCTTGTTTGGATTTCAAACCAACTTCAATTTTTTTACCTTCTTCATCAAATTTATTTTCTAAATCACGAATTGGTACAGTATCATACCAATCTCTTTTCTTTAATTTTTCATTTGTATCTTGTCCTAAATAAGTCAAATACCCTACTTGTTTTTCATATTTTTCTTTTTCTTCCTTCTTTTCTTTAGCTCTTTCCTCATTTTCTTCTTTTGAAAAATATTTGCCTTTTTCTACATCATCAAAGAAATTTACATGTTCTTGTTGCGATATTATTAAATCTTGAGTATTGCTTGTTGTAGTAACAGTCGAAGAAGATTGCTCTTTTCTGTTGACTTGAGCTCTTTGTCTTAATAAATTTATTTTTGCTTCCTGTTCTGCAAGTTTAATTCGTTGTATTCGATCTTCTTGTTCTTTAGCTGCTTTCTTCTCATCTTCACGTACACGAGTAATATTTTTACGTGTTCTTACATGCCAGCTCTTGTGTGGTAGAATATTCATCTTTTACTTAAATTTTTTCAAAAGAAATATTTGTTTTGTTTACGTTTATAAAATAATAGTTTATTTTTCGAAATTCATGAAATGTAACAAGTTACGCTGCTATATTACAATATAAATAAAGAGCAACATATATATTGCTTATATTTCATGGTACCGAAGTTATTTTTCAACAGAGTAAAGTGCACCCTAGAGAAAGAAAAAGTGCGAGGAAAATAATATAATGTTTAAATAGAATTTGACGCTTAAAATAGTGAATTGAATTGATTTAATTGTGCAAATGTTGTCACAACTTTTAGCATTACTCATTAGAAATGAAGTGGTGTTTGATTCTGGTAATTAAAGTGCTAAAAATTAATTTTTTCAATTGAAATAAAATTTTTTTGGATTTTTCCTCAAAATTTCCCGATAAGAAATTTTCTTTTTCTAATAATAACTTGCTGCTTGACAAATTAATACAATGGTCATTTTCTTTTGTGTAAAGCATTTTTAAAAAAACTATAAAAAGAGCTAAACATATAAAAAAAATGTGTGGTAATAACAATTACGAGGAAAAGGTGGAAAGTGATTTTCTGTTGTATATTAAACAAGTACCTACATATATAATTTCACGCATCGATTGCGATTTCCTATTGAAATTAAATGAACGTTTTGATAATAAAAATAATATGTTGATAATTTAATGAATTTAATATTTGAATAACAATTCTATATTCATTCTACTTTAGCTTGTGCAGATGCACTGTGAATTATAAGCAAAAAGAAAAAACTTTCAATTTCAAAATATAGATTTCTTCACTATGAGAGGTAAGCCAATTATTAAGACGATGACATTAGATTAATAATTCAAGAGACAATTATAAAAATTAATTACGGTTAATCACAAAGTAGAAGAATGTTTCAATCGAGTCAAAAAGTGGCCAAATTTGGATTGAATTTTTGAAAACCGTTAAAATAATTGATATGTATTAAATATTTAACTAATGTGTAGATAAATTCTAAATTCTAATGTATATATTAGATCATGCTTGTTCATAATTAAACAAATTAAGAGCAATAAATAGTGTTAAATTACAAATGAAAATTTCATTTTGTTTTTGTTCAAAATAATATTTTTTTTGTTCAAAAATTCCAAAAAAAAACGCCCGCTGAAATTTGAATCTTAACGGTCTAGGGTTTCTGAAACGCTGTTTTTGCTGTTTTTTCTAATCGCTTATAACTTTTTATTAAAGTCGAGTATAATAAAAAGTTATATACCATCTTAAAGCTTAAACTCTATATTTTAAGGATAAATAAAAACCAGATTCGAAAGTTGCAAAAAAAAAAACAGCAAAAACAGTGTTTCAGAAACTCTAGTAACGGTCAAATCGTAGATTGAAACATTCTATTACTTCTTGATTAATTATTTATTTTACATCCTCTCAATCCATATCACTTATATCTACATATAAAATAGCTTATCCTCCATACACCAACAAGCGAAAAATTCAACTTGTACTTCCGAATAGCCCATACACGGTACTTGCAAGAAGGAAACGACTTTTACGACTTTGCATAGTACTATTTATTTTAGTTTTTATCATTGTTCAACTCAATGTAATTAACTATGGTAATTTAAACATACAATATTAATATTGTTGAATTCAAATTAAAAATATATGTATTGCTAGATTTCCATTCAACCACAAATGTTGATTCGTCACATAATAATGACACAACTCAGGCCCTTCTGCAGTCTATTCCTGCCGTACTTCATAAATATCTTAAACCAAAAAATAATTCACAAGGTGAGCTCTCTTTCATGTGCTAATCATATGTAATAATAATTAACATCGATGTTGCAAATACTTTTTAAAAATATCGATATAATACATCTATGTGTCTGGTCTGTGTGTGTACAAAAGAACTAAAGTGCTAATTATCAAATCACGTTTATTTTTTTCTTACTCATATATGATACAGTAGTAACTAATAGTAGTCAGATAGCCAATAATGAAAAATATCAAGCGATTAATATCAGCGAAATCCAACGTTCAATCGAACGATATAACGAATATCAGACAATAATAAATGAAGAAATTTTTGGACCGTTGTATAATGACTCTATCGTCATTGTGGTACAAGGTAAGCTCATTTATATACACATGAGAAAAACTTGTGTATAATCATGATTATATTTTTATATAATTGCAGTGCATAAACGTATAACATATTTGAGGCACTTGATTGTTTCATTGGCTCAAGCGAGAGATATTTCAAAGACGCTTCTTATATTTTCACATGATTATTACGATGAAGAAATTAACGAATTAGTGCAATCTATTGATTTTTGCAAAGTGATGCAAATTTTTTATCCCTTTTCTATACAAACACATCCGAATGAATTTCCGGGTACGAATCCAAATGATTGTAGACGTGACATGAAAAAAGAGCAAGCATTAATTGCTAAATGCAACAATGCAGAATATCCTGATCTTTATGGACATTATAGAGAAGCTTCATTTACTCAAACGAAACATCACTGGTGGTATGTTATATTAATATTATAAAAATTCGTGTTCAATAAAAATAATTTTATACAGGTGGAAAGCAAATCGTGTTTTTGATCAACTTGAAGTTACCAAGTACCACAAGGGACTAGTTCTTTTTCTTGAAGAAGATCATTACGTTGCTGAGGATTTTCTCTATCTTTTAAAAATGATGCAATTGAAAGCTTTTGAGTTATGCGCAAAATGCAACATCATGTCATTAGGAACATACTTAAAGACGTTCAATTATTACACTTATAATAACAATCATAAAAAGGTATGTAATACAAAATATACAAATTTTTCAATTTGGTTTCACTAAACTTCATCATACGTTTCTCTTGACAAGAATATTTTTATTTTTATTATTTTGAAATTGAACCAATGTGTATCGATTGCCACCCTTGATTAGCATTCATGTCAATTTGTTTCATTCTCATTATTATTCATTCAAATCAATCATTCGAGAAAGAGGAAAGAGTTTCATTTTTCTTTTTTGTAATACGTTATTATTTAATTTGTGACGTATCACTGTAATCATCATCATATTTTCATTTCTTATTCTCTTATATTGATTATTTTATTTATGTAATCAAATCATATTTGATGGATGCAGGAAAAGGCTTTGTTTGGAACTTTTTATGGAAATAATGCATTTAATTCACATAATGAACGTAAGAATGGAGCCGATGAAAAAACTACGGAAAAGTTGGCTTGGGCCTTTCAGGCTATTCCTACTCTTTACTCTGTCTATCAGAAGGTAGAATTGACTCATTTAATACTACTTTTTCCTCTATATCTTCTATATGGTTCTTCTAATCTTCGAATTTTTATAATTATATATTGCTCTATTTTTTAAGTCGTAAACTTTTTTATATTTTTGTTGAATGTTTGTTAGGAAGTTAAAATGCCTTTGCAACTTTTATTATATTTCATTATTTGCTTTTTGAAACAAATTAACTAATTTTTATTTTATTTATAAAATGTTTAAATTGTTATCTATTTATCTATCTACATACCTAGTTTTTGTGTTCAAAATAAGTTAATTTTGCATCTTGTGACACTTTTTCTATCTCTCTTTCATTATTTTGCTTGAATGTTTGATAATGATATTTTTTTGTGTTTTCATTCTCATTCTCATTATCCAACTTGCCAATATTTAAACAATGCATTTTTAATAATGTAAAATAATTTTATATTTAATCTTAAAGGTTGAAGTTACACCGTGGATCTCTAGTAAACACAATATGGGATTTTCTTTCAATAGATCAACGTGGCATCAAATTAAAAGTTGTGCAAAATTTTTCTGCTCGTATGATGGTAAATATAATTCAAATAATTTTCTCTTATTACTTTTATTTAATTGATAGTGTTTGATATAGATTACAACTGGGATTGGAGCTTAAGTTATACAAGCCATCAATGTCTGAAAAACAAATTATTTGCAATGGTAACTCGTGGTCCAAGAGTATTTCACATTGGTGAGTGTGGTGTGCATCATAAATGTGGAAAAAAATCTGAGAAAGATTCAGGAAATCAAGTTATATCAAAAGTTCAGCAAGTTTTAAATGTTGCAACAAAGTCAAATCAGCTTTTTCCAAACAATCTTATGTTAACCGTAGCAAGTATTGTAAAGAAACAGAAAATACGAAAGGGAAATGGTGGATGGTCAGATAAAAGGGATCATTTGCTATGTCTTAATATGACTTTAGGAGTAAGATAGACACTTCAAGATCTAGCTATATGCAAGTGAATTAGTCATTTTAAAATTTCTTATCATTGTGATAACACTTGGTTTTTTGATTCGTAAACAAGAAAAAATAATGTAAAAAGTTAGTGAAAAAAACTTAGAATAAGGCAAAAAAATTGACATACAAATGCATTTATTTATTCATTCACTTATGTTTCTGTTTTATACATCACATTATTTTTTAAAAGAAGTAAAATGTATCATGGGATTGTTCAAACTATAAGAGGTAAAAGAGAAATAATGAAAAAATACAATACACTTTATAATGACCTAATTATTAAATGAATGCTGAAGTGTTATACAGAACAAGAACAAGTGTCATAAAGAATATGTGGTAAAAGCTTCGGTTTAAAAAGCATGCATTTAAAGTATATTTGATATAAGATGATAAATTTGTAAAGTATTATAATAGCGGCATCATTTTTAAAATTTTTCAATCTTAATGAATGCCTACATTTTATTGCATGAATTTAATATGAAAAATCCCTAAAACATGTGAACTTTTAATTTACATCTCTAGTCTAGTCACATAATCTCATATCACTTATTTAAAAATAAGAGAAAAAATGGTAAACCATCATATTGTTAATTAATTTTTTTGTGCTTTTCAAACGTACTTAATATCATCGACTTAAATTCTTATTTTAAAATTGATATTGTTATTGAAACCATAGTTTCATATAAACAAAGCAGAAATCCCGTCCGCAAATCACTTATTTTTATCCAATTTTAACTATACGGTATCATAAACATAGATTTATAGTGAATTTTTTTGATCATTATATTTGCAACAATAATGAATTCCATTCTCAAAATCGTTACAATTTTTAGATATAGATAGACACAGTACTTACATATTTATTATAAAACTGCTAAAAAGCAGTACAAATTTCTAACTTAAATCACCTTATTAATGAGAGCCTTGTGAATACAAGGAAAAAAATATGAAAATATGTAATTTAAAAAGTTTGACTGAAAGATCAAAATACGTGGAAATAAAAAGATAAGATGTAAAAAGACACAAATGCATTTATGTTTTGAAATTTCAGAACTTTCATTAAAAATGATATTAATCATTTACAATGAAATAATATTAGACGTGTTTGAGTAAAGAATTAAAAATCGATCGATTTATTTCAAGCAAAATTTTAAAGACGGAAAAGACCCACATGATTCAGTCTATAAAATCTGCATCAATCTAATTTAGATTACAAATAAAAAGAAATAATTTCGTCATACATTTCATTTTGATAACATATCTTTGGTGGTAGTTTATAAATTCATAATTTTTTTTTTGGTTGAAAAGTCGTCTAAAATAAAGATCCTTAACTATATTGCACTTTAAAAAATTGTTCAAAAAAATTTAGTTAGCTTTTTTAGCATCTTTGTTAGCCTCCTCTTTAATTTGTCCTTTGCCAAAAAGTTTTGCCATTGAGTCCCAAATACCACCGAATAAAAATGCACACATAAGATTTTCGAAAGGAACAAATGGATCGTGAATTCCAAGTAAGAGAGAGGAGAGCTTGAAGTACACAAGAAAAATGACAATTCCCAAATACACAAGCGCGTGTGGAGCGGAAATCCAATCAGTCTTTTTGTCTAAGACAAAGATAACTGAAGCGATAAGCGAAGCTTTTGTATAGAAGCTTGGCTGCATAAACTCCATTGCTGTTGGTGTCCACGCACCTCTATTAAAAAAAGTAAAAAGTAAAATGATTATTTATTAAAAAAATATGATGATATAGTTATGAAATTACCTAATGAGACGTTCCAAGAGTTTTGTAAATCCTGCACCATTGCCCTTAATTGTTCCGATAATGATCATGATGATGTAAGCATTTGGGTAAAGCTTAGCGGCATGTACAACTCCATCATGTACTTTTTTTGCACGATAAACTTCTTTCATGGCACTTGCAACAAGTTTGACGGGAAGGAACTTGCTTACTTTATAACCAATGTCAAATGGTGTGTAAAAAACAAAATACCAACAACCAGTAGCGACTAGAATTTGTTGAGAATTTTTCAATGGTCCTAAAACTGGTTCACCTAAAAAAATTAAAATTTTTTGTTAAAATTTATTTTTTCAGAGATTTAATTTCTAGAAGTTTACCTAAAAGTCCAGCAGCAACCATACCACCGGCGAAAACGACAAGCATAGTTGAAAGCCAACATGCTAGCGGATGTTTTCTCGAAAATGCGTGTGCACCTGAGCCAAGATCTTCTTTAACTGATAAAGCACATAAAAGACTGTGAGCGATATCAAAAGCCGGGAACATTTTTAACTTAATCACTTGATTAGCAATGTCTAGAAAACTTTCAGGATCCATTGCTCACGCTTTTTTATGTTTCTTAACAAATCAATTAGAGTACTTTAAAAATGTTACGGTAGACGATCTAAATATAGATTTTTTTATTAGAGAGAAAGGAAAGCGAATTATTCCCAGGGTTATTCATTTTTCAACTTGATCGTTTATTTATCGATAATCATAATAAATTTTACTTACTTTTAAATGAGCTTGAGAAAAGAAATCCTTACTTATAGAAAAGTCAAAAAGTTACGAAATGTTACCGTTTTTGTGCAATTATTTATACATTTCTTAACCAAAAAAAATTAATATGAATTTTTCCTTAAACTATTTTCGTCTCTCTTACTTGTTCCTACTTATTCTCTTGTCGTTCAGTGTTCAATATTTTTAAAAAAATATATTCACACCATTAAAATGTATACAACAATTGAAATTGAAATAAACAATTTGATAAAAAAATACGTATGCAAATACATAGTACAGTATAAAAGATTAGTATTAATATAAGAGATTCATAAATTTATATATATACAAAACTTATTCATTACCTACAGGTAATCTTAAAACCAGTGAGCAAGTACCCGTGTTGCAGATCGGTGTACTTAAGCGCATTTTTGGTGCCTAGATCAGTGTTTGTTACAAATTACAGAATTATTGGATTCATTTAATAAAAATAGCTCCGCAATTTAAATATATATGGATCGAGTAAATTTTTCATTGTATGAAAAATTAGTCCGTTAAGTATATAGCATCATTGCGAGTCAAATTTAATTTTTGTAAAACACTTTTAGTTTCAAATGATATTAATTTATTTAAATTGTTGTAAAAATCATTTTTTAGCAGAAATTTTTTATTTTGGTTTAACTGTTTATATGGAAATATAATCCATGAAAACTCGAGTTATGTAACTGTTACGAGCGATTCCTAATCGTTTGACATTCCTATTTCTGTGTAAAGTATTATGTTTGATTGATTCGAAAATACCGATCGAGTCGAATTCAAACTACATGTGTTGCGCGACAATCGTTTCAACATTTTGTTGCGTGACAAAATTTTGTTTACAAATTTTCAATATGAAAAAGTAATTCGCAATTTCCCAAGTTATATGACTAGTGAGAGAAATATGAATAAGCGTCGCCGCACTAACTTTTTAGCACAAATCTAACACAAAAAACCGTAAGTCTCTAGGTATCATAGTTTTCGAGATCTCAGAGGGACGGGAGCCGAACAGCCAGCCAGCCAAAGTGAATGTATAAGCTGCATTGTTGTTCCAAAAATGCGCTAAAAACATATTCACATATTCACCACTAACAGTATGAAAAAAGCGCTTTAGACGTACATATCACACCGTTTCTTTTTTAACATTTTCTCAAGAACTTTTTAACAAAAGAATTTTTCTACATTTAAATTAATTCTATATTCTCTAATAAGTTTTATTATATTGAAAGTGATATACTCAAATATGGAAAATTTAATAAATCTACTTCCTTCGAATAAGGCCATTAAAAGTATTGAATTAATCGAAAACATAAATGACTTCTCACCAAATTTTTTGCCAATTACTAAGACCTATGACCAAGATTTAGATGCTGATATATTGAAAGAGAATATTTTATTTGGAAAACGAAATACAAGATATTTGTGCATAAGTAAAACTGATGGTTTTGAATCTCATGTTGTGGAACAAATAAAAATTATTAACGCAAACGATAATTTGGCAAGAGAAGGATTTTTGTCCATAAAAAAGACTTCAGACACAAAACAAAAAGCTTGGAGGAAAAAACAGCTCGTTTATAAGCTAAGTAAAATTGAAAACTGTAATGAATACATCACAGATATTGTCATTTTATCAAAGTATCGACCTCCTGCACCCGAAGGATTTAAATATTTAGGAGAGTTAGAAAAAGTACATATTTGTTTTAAAACATCATCATCATCATCAAAAAATTCACAGACTGAATCAGAGATTATCGATTTCACAAAACAGATCGAAAATCTCAAAATGCAATCAAATCTATATCCAATAGTGAATAATAATGGTGATAAGCATTATTATGAATCATTAAAACTTAGCTATCAACTACCAATGCAAAATAAACCCGTGCCAATAAGAGCTGCTCCTTTGCCACCAACAAAAGCAGTTAAAGCAAGTAATACAGGAACACTGAGTCACTATTATAATGACGATTTTATTGGAATTCCTTTTGTATTGCATCCAAAAATTATACAAAATAATATTAATTCTGATGATATACCCAAATGCAGCTCAAAAGCTTCCACAGAATTGGAATATGACTTCAATCTTGAACGACAAATTTTAGTAAGCACTAAAAGTGAGAATCGTAAATCAACATCGACAAATCCATTTTTTTAAACAACATTTGTACTATAATTATAATATTTTATTGAATAAAGAAACCTGTATTATTAGGAAAATTCCTATATGTATGAATCAGCATCTTTACCTTACTATCTCTTTTAAAATTTTTATATTCACCACACATGTAAGGTGAATTTTATTTTTAACGTCTTTTAAATGAAAATTTTCATAGCTCTATGAAAAATTATATTTTACTTTCCTATCACACATTCTTTAATTAATACACAAAAATCAAATTGTTTTTGGCGTTAATTTTATATTCTTAATTAAAAAATAATTTATCAACGAAAAAAATTGAATTTATAGACATTAAAAAACATCGGGCAACACAGTTTTGCAAAATAAAGAAGTTTATAAAATTTATAAAATGAAAAATTAAAATGTAAGATAAATTCAATATATTTATTGATAAAATGTATTTTAAAATATTAATAATATTGTATATTTACAGGAAAAATTTGATTGAAGTTCCAAAGATTGATTTTGACTTTGATTTTAACTTTGATTTCAATATAAAAAATAATCTCGAAGATAAATTAAAAAGTTTGACGGACAATTTACCAACACTACCTTCATTGCCAACGTTACCCACTTTGCCTGCAGTCAATTTACCTGAAGTTTCATTATATTCAAACGAAGCAAGAAAATATCTCTATGAATATTTACTTAGAACTTTGCAAAATTTAATTGTTGTATTTAATACTATCAGTTGGTTTACATTAAGTCTCAATTCTGTGACTTCTGTAAGCCTTACGACACAAATAAACTCAACAATCAGTAATATCTATTGCTTCATAAATCAAATTATGGAAATTATCAACTTCTCCAATAAAAAGACTTGGGCAGAGCTCAAACAAAATGTGAGCGAAATAAGAAAGAAAATATCATCTTTATCATATGTAATACCAACTAATATTCAATTTCGAGAACTTGCTGATGGTCGTTTGAGAATTTATTTTCTATGTGAATCTAAATCGGATACTTTACTATATGTAGATATAAATAATGCAAGTGCAACAACAACAACAACAGAAAATGAATCACCTTTGTAAGTAAACAACTATAAAAAAACAAAATATATATATATATATATATATTATGAACCTAAATATTTTTATTATCTCTGTCTTACTCAAAAAAATATATATTTTAAAGAAGAAGAAAACAAATATTTTATATATAGTATTATCACTCCATTTTGTGCTTAGTATATCAATTTTATTGCTGACCTACAAAAACTTTTTTATTATTATTCCATTACCTATTTTAGACTTCAGTGGATGCCTGTTTTTTGCAAGGATGCATCAAATCTTACATCAGTTAATGCATCACGTGAACTACAATTACTGCTCGAGCGAAAAAGGTTGCCAGCTATGGGCATCAATTCATATGAATTTCATAAAAGAAGTGGAAAGATTATATTTCAAGCGTGCAATTCACTCTATATGTGCTTAGACACTGGTTTTAACACAACACCTCTTTTTCCTACTGAATTAAGAACTTGTCAGTATCATGATCAAAACTGGGCACCAATCGATCCAAAAATTTGCCCTCAAAATTCAGATTTAATTGCTTATACATGTGCAAACGATATTTATGTAACACATTCAATTAGCGGTCATGATCAACGTCTTACATTTTCGCATGGTGGAAAACGAAATGATCCAGTTAGTGCAGGTGTGCCATCATATGTTATGCAAGAAGAATTTAATAGATATGAGGGTTTTTGGTGGCAACCTATGTCAAATGATGGCATTTATAGAATCTGTTTTGAAGAAGTTGATGAAAGTGATGTTTCAATATACACGTTTCCTTCAGCACATGCAGGTGAAAGAGAAGAATATCGTTTTCCACGAGCTGGTTGTCCTAATGCAAGAAGCACATTAAAAATGGTTGAATTTCGATTATCAGAATCTCTGAGAATCACAGATGTTTGTATCAAAGAAATGCAAACTCCACTCAACTTTATTTTTCCATATTTAGAATATATTGTTAGAATCGGTTGGACACCTTGCGCAAATTATGTTTGGGCACAGTTACTTAGTAGACAACAGCAGCTTTTAGAATTAATTCTAATACCAATTGAACAATTTTGTTGTGAGCCATATAATAGCAATCCTTCGTCACCTGAAAGTTGTTTAGACAAGCATATTTGGAAACCTACAGATAAATCAAAATCAATTAGACCTATTCAAGTTATATATACAGAACGCTCAAATCACTGGATTAATATTCACGATATTTTAACATTTCTCGACGTTAATGAGAAAAAAGTTCAATTTATTTGGTCGTCAGAAGAGACAGGATTCAGGCATTTATATAATATTACTTCATCAATTGAAATTATAAACCCATCGATAAATCAACAACAAAATGGCATTTGCACACACTCTGCATTTTATGATGATACTCCTATAGAAGATAATTTAAAGGCTCGTGTTATCAAAAAAACTGCTCTCACAAGTGGTGAATGGGAGGTAATGGGTAAAAACATTTGGTTCGATCAATCACGAAATTTGATCTATTTCATGGCCACCGCACATAATGTTCTAGAAAAGCATCTCTATGTAATTAACATGACACAACCCAATAAAATGAAACTTCTTACGACACCTGGTTCAACTCATTCAATCGAATTTAATGAGGTCTGTTAAATAGTTTTGTATATAAATTATAAATTTAATAAAATTTGTTTTAAAGGACTGTACATTTATCGTAAAGACACATTCAAATACTAATCAACTACCTTCAACTGAAGTTTTACGTGTTCAACATATTATTAGAGACGAGTTTATCGAAGATGTCGAATTAATAAATATGGGATATCTTTCAATTGGAAATTTTGATAATTCAGAATATACGCCAATAATATGTGATACAATAATTTCATCCGGTGAGACCTTGTATTCACTTGTTTTCAAGTAAGTTTTTACATATTTCAAACAATTAAAATTTAAAAAAATTTTTTTTTTATTATATATTCTTCAAGACCACATAATTTTAAACCTGGTATGATTTATCCTTGTGTGCTAAGTGTTTATGGTGGACCTGAAGTTCAAACTGTTTCAAACAGTTTTAAAGGAATGAGACAATTGAGAATGCATATGTTAGCATCACAAGGTTATTGTGTTATATCAATAGATTCACGCGGTTCGAAGAATCGTGGTTTACAAGTATGTTTTGGTATATTTTGTTTATTTAATATAAGATAACGAATTATTTTTGTATTTTCAGTTTGAAAACTACATAAGACGTAGACTCGGTACAGTAGAATTAGCTGATCAAGTTGAGGTATTGAGGTGTCTAGCTAAACAATTGGGTTTTATTGATTTAAATCGTGTTGCAATTCATGGTAAATATTTTATTCTTAGTTTAATAATTTCATATGTGTCAATTTATATTACACCTAATCTAAGGTTGGTCTTATGGAGGTTACCTTAGTTTAATGGCTTTAGTGCAATATCCTGAGCTTTTCAAGGTTGCTATAGCAGGAGCACCCGTGACATCTTGGGTAATTTATTTTAAATTTAAATATAATAATTTAGTTCAAAAATATTTTTACATACAGAATTTCTATGATACTGGTTATACTGAACGTTATATGGATTTACCTCAAAATAATTATGAAGGATATGAAGCTAGTTCAGTACTTAGTTATGTTCATAAATTCCCAGACGAGTGAGTTTTTATAGTACTTTTTGTTATAGAAAAAATAATTTAAACGTTTATATTAATATAACTTTTACAGAGCAAATAGATTGCTACTTATTCATGGTCTCATTGACGAAAATGTTCACTTTTATCACACATCACAATTAATAAGCCACCTAATAAAGGCTAATAAGGTAATAAAAATAATTCTATTTCTCTTTTAATTATTTAATTATTTTATTATAGCCATACACTTTGCAAATTTATCCTGGCGAGCGGCATTCATTAAGGAGTATAGAAAGTTCGAAGCATTATGAAACCTATTTGTTACAATATCTTCAAGATAATTTATAAATGTCACTCACGTTTGTTGAACCAAGTTTACCGTTTAGCTAAATAAATTCATAAGTTATGAAAATAAAATCAAAATTGTCAACTACATAAATAAATTTTGAATGTTTAATTTGAAACTTTTATTTCACATTTTTTTTAAAATATTTCTGAGGATTGGTTTTAGATTACACATTTTTATAATTTGATTTTTTTTAAAACGATAATGCGATAATTTTGTGCGGATTTTTTTCATCATCAATTAATTTTAATTACTTTAAAAATTTTGGATGTCGATAAGTTTTTCTTGATACATCTTTATATGTAATTATAAAACACAATATTTTCATTTTTAAAACTAATAAGCGATCATAGACGATTCTTGTTCTTGAAAAACCTTTTTCGACAAATTCAACCTTCTTGTATGTAGGTCGACTTGATTCTTTTCAAAACATTTGAATAAACGATTACATTTTTTTCATATTACTTTAATAAAATACGCGGACGTTTGTGCATCAAGATTAATCATCATAAACGTCACTTTGAATGGATCTTTTTTTTTCAATACTATACTTTGATTATTTTCTTAAACATATTAGTAGCTTTTTCTTTTGAAATAGACTTAAATTCGCTTCAAAGTTTCATCTGACACAGAAGCTTCATTGTTAGTTGTTTTTATTGATTATTATTGAATTCACGAATATGGAAATTTTTCATCTTGATTTAAGGAATAATTTTGTAAACAGTAGTAGGCTTTTTTAACAGAAATACATCACTTTAATTTTTTTAAATTCTTTCTCTCCTTTTATGTAAATTAATTAAAAATTTATCGAAAACGGAGAGAGTTAAATACACCTATTCATTGTTCATGAATTTATAATACATATGCTAAAATGTTAGGGACTGTTTTACTTTGTTAAATAGCATTTTTTAGATAAAGGTTGTCATTAAAAATATATATATATATATATATATTCTTTCTTCTTTTGAGTAGGTTATCTTATTGAGATTGTAAAAATATTCAATGAAAATTAAACAGTTTTTCTATCTTTTTAGGTAGCTATTTTACATCATTTGCCTTCCTTTTTGAAAAAAGAAAATAATCAAATTCATTCATTTCTCATTTAACGCGCACCTAATTTTATTTGGGCGTATGCGTATTCGTATCTGAACGCAGATCAAATTCTATTCCTGCAAAAAAAAGTACAATGAGTAAATGACAAATTGATGAATCAGGTAAATTAAATATTCATTAATAATTTTAGACATTTACCTGAGTCGGGTGAAATTCCTATGTTTAATGGTCCTAATAGGAGATCATTTTGTAGACACTTACATTCATTTTCATTGCAAACGCATGAATATTTAATGTGTCGATAACGATTATATCGATTATCTCTCAATGATGATCCGGCTGATGAAGGTGTGGCACTTGAGCTAAACGTTGAGGGCGTTGTAGCAGATGAAGCTGTGGACGATGCTGTAGGAGTTGCTCTTCTGCTTGGATCATTTTTTAATTGACGTTCAAAAGTATAAAGTTGCTCCATAAAATGGAAATTGGGACTTATATCAGGTTTTCTCGCACGTACAAATGTAAATGCATCATTTAAGCCTAAATCTTTGGCATACATAAGATATGCGAGTGTAATTGTCACTGACTAATAAAAAGAATTAAATTGTTAATATATTGATTATTCAAAGAAGGTTCATTATTCTTACTCGACTAACACCGGCTAGACAATGAACCAAACATGAGACATTTTTAGTCTTTGCTTCTTCAATGAATTTTATGGCAGCAGGAAAATGTATACTCAAATCTTGAGACCAATGATCAGTTATTGGAATTTGAAGATATTCAATTTTGCCTGTGTCTTGAAACACATTTGGTAATGTCGATACATTAAGAATGTGTCTAATGTTATATTTTTGGATTTTTGTAATGTCTTCACTGTGCGCTGCATTACCCAAAAATAAACCTGGAAGAATTTCTATCGGTTCACCGCCATAAGGTTCAATTGGATAATTTGATCCGCTTTCGCCATCAGATGACTCAGTAGAGCTACTGCACGCCGAATCTGATAATGGCGTGGAGATTCGCAGAGATCTAAGAAGGAAGAAAAACATATAAGAAAATTTATTTTTAGACTATTTGATGTTGAATAATTAAATTTGAAGCATCTTTCTTTCTTCTTATTATACAAAAGTAAATGATAAATGATTTAATCTAAAAAATTGCATATCTCTTTTTCGTCATTTTTTGTTACTGATGCTGTCGACGCTGTTGTATGTGTGTAGGAAGATTGTCCGAGTGATTTGAAATTCGTAGAGCTTCGGGTATAATGAATGAAGAAAGAAGTTATGTGGGAAGAAAAACGTAATAAATTTTACATGTTGAAAGAGCGAGCAAGTAAGCAAAAACGAGAAGAAGTAAGGTAAAAAGAACAAGTGAATCAGAAGTAGGTGGTTGGTAAAAAACCTCAATATTTTCAGACTAGCAAGCGGGATGCTTTAACAACAAGAATCATCAGAAATTCCTTGCTACTTGTTCTTATTCTTAGTATTTTCGCCCACATGTTTTATTGACGGCATGAAAATATATATACTGTCGAATTTTATCGTTAACGACAACGAGGATTTCGTGAAGGAGTGAGTAAGGAAAAAGGCATTTTCCTTTTCTCCTACTCTCTTAACAACGAAATATGAAAATATAACTGCCTTTACTTACCTCAGACCCATTAATTGTTCAGAACTGGAATTTGATTGCATATTAGAACGCTCATCTTGACACCACTCGGGAAAAGATGCTTGAAAATTCATAAATCCATCTAAGAATTAAAGAAAAAAAAACATAAGAACAATCGTCAAAAGCTCTCTTTTATATTACTTTTTTTATTTTATTAGAAAGCATTTTGATGTCATACATTTTAAAGAAAATTCATATTGCTACGCAAAAAACGATATCAGTAGACAAAATCAAGTATTTAATAGTTATTGAGAATAAAACTTTTGAAAAAAAAAGTACGCATTTAAAATGTTAGTTAAATTTACACACTCATACACATCTTGTGAAAATAGAAGAAATAAATGAATGAAATTGAATATATGAATGAATGAAAGAAAAGAATGAATGGGCAAAAAATGCGGTTGCGTCATGAACTTTTATATGTGTTTATGTACACCTACACGAAATTTCATTCAAGTAACACAAACATTGTTGTGCTTGAGGAAGAAAGAGAAAGCGTGTGTGTGAACGATTGAAACTTGCTCGTGTAAAGAAAAGAGATGAAGAATTTTTCGTATAAATCGATTATCTTAACTATATCGTAAAATGATATTTAACCATTTTTTCGCGAATTTTATTTTGAAATGTGTATTTAGTCGTATGAATGAAGTTTTCATTAAAAAAGTTTCTTCCTAGTTTTTTATCTCTTTCACTCTCATTCAGTTTTGACTTTTGGAGTATGTGTAGGAGAGAGAAGCATGTAATAAACGAATAAATACTATACACAATCAACTTATATATTGTCTTCAATTATCGCAAAAAATTGCACGTTGAGCAAGGAAAAAAGCTTATCAATGAATTTTATCAAGCTGTGTGTGTGAGTGTGATATTTTTTGTATGTCGGAAAAATTATATTGACGTCGACCCTGACAGGAAAAATGAATGAAACGCCCACACATTTATATTCTTCTTGTTAGGCTAATGATTAATTTCTTTTTTATATATAAATGTTATTTTGAAATAAAAAGAATATCTAAAGGATTTCTAATACTCACCAGCTAAACATACAACACGAATTTTCTTATCGTTGAACTCAGCCTTAAGCTTTCGCGATAAAACTTGCATGACATCAGGAAATGTTGATCCATTATGATATAAAACGAAGAGTGTTTGAACGTTCATTCCAAGAATTCTGTTCTTTAGATCCTTGCATTTTATTGTACTGAATAAGTCAGTTTTACCTATATTATACATACACACACACACGACCCACGATTAAAAAAAAGAGAACACAGCGAAATTGTTGTCGTAAGCAATGGGCGTTTTATATCAATTTTATTTTAATTTACCTTCTTTAAGTCTACGCAGCATTATCGTTGGAAGAGTAATGTTTGTCGCATTGAGAATATGAGAGATGGCATAGTCATTTGGAGAACGACAATCGAGAATTATGATTTCTTTTTTACAGCTGCGAAGTTCTGTGATTAAGTTACTTTTGTCAATTAGTTCAATTTCTGTATCAGGCATGCTTGTTCACTTTGCTTATAGCAAGATTCTCGAAAAAAAAATATAAATTCAATATAGCTTTTTAAAATATCTTTTTTCTTTTAGTTAAAATTCACTTTTTATCTTGCTATTTCTATTATTTTCCATGTTCACAAATATTCATAGTTATAATATTACACGATTTTGACACTTTTATTTAATTTTATCAATGAATTACACTTAAATATTCATTGAATGAAAGGAGCTCTTTTTAATGAATGAATGATTTTTTCTGATTTCTTATTTTTTCGCCCTTTGAGAGCAAACAGGGTTCAACGCACAAACAAACTTTTTCTGACCGTTGCGTTAGCTGCATTTAAAAATCAGGAAAATCTACTGGAAATTTATGGTCCTTTATACAATGGTCTTTTCTTTCTTGTTTATTAAATACTATACTTTTACATTCTTCGAGAAAACATACAAACTGAAATATAATAAAATGATTAATGTTATTACCATTTATAAATACTTTTTATCAATATAATATACTTACACTGGGCTTCTTTGCAGAAGTCAAATTGAAAAATGTATCATGATTTTCGATACAATGAATTGATAAACAATGTGATGAAATTAAACATTTTTTGCACACAGAACAGACATAATTATTCGATTTTTGCCCTTCATTCGATTGATTTAATATTATTCCCAATTTTTCAAACTTCTTATATTTTACTTCATTTGAATCGTATTTTATATTCTTTAATTTTTCTTTTATTGAATCGATTTCCATTTAAATTCTAAGAAATTTTATAATAAACACAAAATCCTCACTACAATGTCACTTCATGCAACTGTCGCACAACTTAGTTTTCGCATGAACATATCTTTTTTCATTCGCTATTCGTGTGGATTGTTCGCATTTCAATTTTTCGATTGAAAAAAAAAAATAATTTTCCGAATTCTATAAAGGTGAGAACTAAAACTTATCAAATAATATTGATATTACTTTATAAATATTTATTATAATCGATTATCGAGAAGTTTTTTAATTAGTAAATTTATTTATCGTATAAATAACAAAATGATATACTCATGTTACCTAATCAAAATTATTTAAAAAATTATTCATGTACATATCCTTCTCTCTCTATAACATATTTTTTAATTATAAAATATGCCCTTTATTTTAGGATGGGAGGACAACATTTTGGAGAATTAGCCAAAGTTCGTGGCATTGTTATCCACAAATTGTCACCTTATGAGCAAAAAGCATTCGCTGGAGCAATTAGTAAAGGAGTACCAAATACATTCAGAAGAATTAGTTCACAAATTTTCAGAGTTGTGCCTCGTAAGACGTTAAAATTATTCATTCTACTAATCAAACTAGGTAAACGTTCCTAATTTTGCCTATTTCGTCTTTTGAATTCCATCACAAATATTTCACAAATTATCCATTCAATTTTTATTCTGACTAAAGTTTTTAATGTAGAATTTCGGCAGCTTTCATTTAATTCATGTTTAAAGAGTCAGCACTAAATAGTTTCTTCACAATTCAACAAGTTTTATCCGTCCTAATTTTTGGCCTATCAAACCTAATTTTTGGCCTATTTACATTCCTAATTTTTGGCCTATTTGTTTACATTCGAATTTCAGCAAAAAATCTTTCAAAACACTTCAAGAACACAATATTACTTTCTTTTATTGTTAATTAATCAATTCCTCGCGATTTCCGACTTCTAAAATGCTTTAGAAAGCAAAAATTTACATTTTTAATTTTTCGAACTATTTTGAGCGCGATTCACATATTTTCGACTGAGCGTGATTTTCATTTTGTCGATAAAATTTTTGTAAACAAATAGGCCAAAAATTAGGAACAAAATAGGCCAAAAATTAGGTTCGCGATTTTCAGCTAAAGTTTGCTGTTTTATACTTGTGTAATTAATAAAAGTGTTTAAAGTGTTTAGAGTATAATTGAAATCTTTAAGTCATAATTGAGTGAAATCGTAATTATTTAGTGCTTTATTGAAATGAAATTCTTAAAATTTTCTTTTGTGAAAATATATGAAAATGGATATTCTCTTAACTACTATCCATAAATCATATTGAGGTCCATAGTGTTTAATGTCATCATTGATATGGTGTAATCATTATTTTTGATTTTCAAAGGTTTAATAGTAATTTGTGAAAACAAAACGGCCAAAATTAGGATAGGCCAAAATTAGAACGTTTACCCTAATTATTATCTTGTAGCCTTTATCGTCGGATATTTCGTATACAACTATGTTGAGGGACTTCATGATTCATACTTGCGCAAGAACCCAAAAGACTTCGAGAATGATGTTTAAGAAATTTCCAGTATGAATTCTCTGTAGAAGATCAATCTGATTCCCTTTAAATAAATTAATGAAAATCAAAATTTAAAGAAATGCATATATTTTACTCGAGTTTTTTACACTTTATTTCTTTCTTATTCATTATTGTTGGAAATTTAAAAGATTTAATACCTAATGAAAAAATATCAAAATTTTTTATGGTAATTTTTCAGAATAAATCCTCATTCAATTTATTTGTTGCATCAGTCAAGAATTAAATCAATATGTAATTGTATGCAAAAATTTTCAGTTTAGCAGGAAAAAAATAAAAATTGATAAGACCATAGAAAGAAATTATTACATTTACTCTTATGCATTTTGTGAGGGATCATAACAAAGTGCTTTCATTTGTTTAAAAAAAATAAAATATATACATATATAATGATAGAACAGAAAATTAGCTAAAGTGAAGATTAACATAAAAATAATCATAATTAAAAAAATGAGAAATATCACAATAAAATCGTCTTTAACTTTTCGTTTATGCTTCAATTGAAAATATATATATGTGAGTGTGTGTAAAATGTATGTTAGGATCCATAAGCGGGTAATTAAAAAACCTCTATTACTTGTTGATTTATTTTTTGTGATTCAGTTATTATTTAAAGAAAAATTAAATCTCCAAAAACCTGAATAAATTCATATCTTTGACGTCGCTTAATCATTTTTTTTCGTTTGACACATGCACGCTTATAGATATATTATTTTCTTCACTATAATGGGAATGGTTTTTATGACATGATTTTCTCTTGAATAGACCATTTAAAAACTTTTTAATTACTATTAGCACAACAGATTATTCGCTATTATTTACAGATTTTTTTTAAAAAAATTAATGCTTTTAATAAATAATTTTTTACGAAAAATATGAAAACTATAAATAATCTTTGTTTTCAACATTCCTGACACAATCTTTGTCTATTCTTTGTCTATTTTAAATTATCATTAAATTAATTATTTTTTCTGTGAGTTAATATGAGGGTGAAGGTGTGATGTTTTTTTTTGAAAATTATATATAATATATTATCAGACGTAATCGATCTTCAATCGTTTTAGTTCCAATTAGTCTCAAGTTCCAATTACAAGTGGTTCATCATCGGAATGTGAAAATGCAGATGGTACTTCCTGATGCTCATCATCATCTAATGCATCACCTATTCTAGTTGCACCTGTTTTGGTATCATAATGTGAATTTGCAAATCTACTAAATGAATTCTGCAGACGTCTATGTCGCTGAATTAAGAACATTATAACACCACCCATAGCAGCAATCACAATTAATGACAAAAGGAAGAGCCATGTGCCACTTGATGAAGTACCACTTATATGTGAAAATGCATCTGGTTGCACTTCAAATATTTCTGTGTCACCAATTTCAGAATAAATTCCCTAAAAATGATATATGTAATGTAATTTAAAAGTATATTTAAAAATGTATGTTGTACATACTCTACTGGTCTTCAATCGTACACCAATATTAAAAATTTGACCAGATGCAAGAACTCCTCCTCCTTTTGAAAGATGACTGGGATGAACTAAAATTGGTGGCTGTTCAGCTTCAAGTGTAATGATCGGATCATGATTTTCATTTTTTGTTCCAAATCCTGGACGAATTACAACCTGATATACGAATCTAATGAAAAAGTAATGATTTTTTAAAAATTGTATATTTAACTTAAATAACGATTATTCAATTTACTTTTCTTTTCCCATATCTTTCACTTCTTTCCATGCGACTACATATGATCCATTTTTCTCTGGATAAATACTCATCAAAAGTGGTGCAGGTAAAGGCATTGCAGTAGCTAAAGAATATATTAAAATTAAAAATTTACTCGATTACATTTATCATTAACTTACCCGTTATATTTGCACCAATAGAATTTTTAACATCAGTCGCAACAATGACTTGATATTTAGCTCCTCTTGGAATATCATGGAAAGTATGACTGATAGTCTCATTTGAATTTGTTGATACTTTAACATGTGATGTTTGATTTAATGTCATTTCACGTAATGTGATCTATTTAAATAAATCAATTTAATAATATATCATAAAATAATAATAATAGTATATATAACTTACAGTATAATTAGGATATTTGGTGCTAGATAATGAGCAACTATGTTCCCACGAAATTTCCATAGTATGTTTAGTATCATCAAATGCTACTGAAAGGTTCTTTGGTGGTTTTCGTTCACTAAAATGTGTCTCAACTGTTCGTGGATTTTTTCCTAAAGGACCGGGTCCAATTGGTCCAATAACACCGATTCCAATTAAATATGATTGACATTCGTTGAGATCAGTTAGAACAAATGATGTTTCTTGTGTTTTATGCTTTGGTAAATCGAAAAGCTCCTCTAAATTTGTTCCATAGTAAATGCCATATGTGATTTTTTCATTTGAACTGAAAGGTAAAGTTGGTTTCTGCCATGATAATTTGACATTGTCAGCCTCTTTTGTAATTTGAATTCCTTGAATTTCAGGTATTGATGCACCATTTCGCTTTAAAACAAGAGATTGAGAGCGACCAGTATAGTTTCTTACATAAGCTGACACCCTAGCAACATATTGTGCTCCATTGACGAGATTATGAATTGTAATTGTAGTGTTTTGTGTTTTTATAGGTTCAATTTTAGGATATGGATGAGGTAAAACTAATTGTATGATGTAGCCTTCAGCCTTTTTAATTTTATCCCATGATAATGTCATGCTCTTATCATCCATATTTTTCAATGACATGCCTATAAAAATAAATTATTAAAAAACTATAATAAATGATAAAGTATATTATAAATCATTACCTGTTATAGAATCAATATTTGAATTTGAGTCATATAACAATTGAATGATCTTTGATGAAAGCCCTTCATGTTTCCTGTTCTTTGCCTTTACCCAGAATTCATAAGTTACATTTCCTTGAAAATCTGATTCAATTATCAGAGACAATTCAACAGCACTGACTTTAATAATTTGAGGATTTGAAGCTCTTTGATTTTGTGATCGATAATATACGCTATATCCCTCAAGAAAGCCATTTGGCTTATTCGGCTTAGACCAGCTCACTTGTACTCGAGATCCGTTTACTTGAATTGCTGAGACATTTATTGGTTCAGTTGGTACTAAACAAAATAAAATAAAATATGAGTCATTAAAAATTTCATTGTAATAGTAAAAAATATTTACCTCCTTCAGCTGTTGCAACTTCATAATAGAGATATGGAACGAATTCCTTATTAGTTCCTTTAATTCGTACGTACACTGTTACATTATAAAGTGTATATGGTTCAAGACCTACAAAACGATATTCTGTTTGACTTTGATCAAGCCATTTTGACACATTCTTCCATGATCCATTGTTAAAAATTGACGGTAAATATTCAAAAGACAAATTTTGTGGTACAGGAATCCACCAGTAAATAAGAAAACTAGTAGCATTGAGCAATCTTTCATTGATTCCAATAGAAACGACCTAGAAAAAAGTATTTGATTAATAATGAAAATACGACATGCTTTCACTAATCATACTTGGTATACGCGCTGCTTATTGCTACAATTTTCTTCATCAGCTCCATTGAGACAGTCAATTGCACTGTCACAAACTTTCATCAAAGGGAAACATGTGTCATCACAATAGAAAAGACCAGGCTTATTTTTACAATCGATATTTGGAATTGATGTCGCATTTGTTTTATATGTACATGTATCTTCATCACTTCCATCTGCACAATGTTTAATACCATCGCAATATTTTTCCATTGACATGCAGTTTCCATCACTACGACATCTGAATTCATTTGACGCACATGAGGCACGATTTGCTGGGCAATTTTCTTCATCTTCACCTGTTTAATGAATGGTTTTTTTTAAATGCATTTTAAACATGATAAAACGAAAAAAATTACCTTTAGCACAATCGCTAAAACCATCACAAACATAACGTCTTGAAATGCATATGCCAGTATCACATCTAAATTCATGTTTATCGCATTTTTGTGGCTTTGAAGATTCTGTTGGTTGAATAACTACTGTAGAGCTGTCGTCACGATTATTGCATCCTCTCTCATCTGAGCCATCACCACAATCGTTAACTGAGTCACATTTCCACCAGTATGGCACACATTTTGAATTTGCACAACGAAACATCCAATCTTGACAGTTATTGCTATCAAAATTAATGGGTGTTTTCTTACTTGCAGAAGTATCAATAGTTGTTGTGCAATTAACTTCATCAGATTTATCAGCGCAATCTGGTTCACCATCACCTTAATGGATGAATAATTAAAAAGTTGTTTTTGAATTATATTTTTTAGACCTCGAACTTGCATGCATTTTTACTTGATATACATATTTTTTGTCAAGTTGATTTCAAGTTGACTTACACAAAAATGTCTTTTATTTATTCAGATTTTGTTTAATTTAATTAGATTACATAGTTATTTAAAGAATCATTGACTTTCATACAAATTTGTATGTTGAATTTTAAATGAATTAAATAAAATCTGAATAAATTAAAGACATTTTTGTATAAGTCAACTTGGCAAAAATATGCGCAAATCAAGTAATATATGCCTGCAATTTCGAACCCTATAATTTTCATTATCTTACATGTCCATGTTTTATAAATGCATTTTCCATCACCGCAACTAAACATCCATGGGTCACAACTAAAAATAAAACAAAATTGCCGATTTTGAAATGATGAATTGTTTGTCCATGTGAAAGAAATCGATTATTTAATTTACTAAAAAATAATATTGTTTTTTAATAACCCACCTTGAATTTCTATTACAATTTGTCTCATCAGAAGCATCTGTAAAAAAAATTCAAATTAATTTGAACCATTCATAAACAATTCAAAATATGACAACATACCAGGACAGTCATTATCACTATCACATTTCCATTGAAGTGGAATACATGCACCAGTAGATAAACATTTGAATTCTTCCTCTTTGCATGTAATTTGAGTTTGATTTTTCAAACCACAATTTCGCTCATCAGAACCGTCTCTACAATCATTTTCCTTATCACATACCCACTTCTTGCTGATACAACGTTTGTTGTCACACGTAAACTCATTGTCTTTGCACTTTGGCTGTTTACAATTTGCTTCATCGCTTCCATCATTACAATCTTTTTCAAAATCACATGCAAAATATTCCGGAATACATTGTTGATCAGATACACAAGTAAACATGTGTGGAGGACAAGCTGGTTTATCACTTGCACAATTAATCTCATCCGATTTATCACCACAATCATCTTCACCGTCTATATTAAAAATAAATACTTTAGAAAGAAGAACAAAAGAAAAAAAAATAAGAAGAAGAAAAACTTACCACATCTATATGTCAATGGAATGCATAATTTATTTGCACAACTGAAAAATCTAGGAGCACATGTATTGGCACTCTGTGCACATGAATTATTTAGGAATGGTTTTTGATTATCGGGACAGAGGCAATCTTTTTTGTTATCGCTTAAAATCATTCCATCAGGACATAAACATTTGTAAGTATTTTTAGGTGCGCCAACACAAAAGTGCGAACAACCATGATTCTTTGCGCATCCATTAGTTCCTTCTTGAATGCCATGAGCAAATATTTTCAAATCCATCAAATTTACCATATCTTCAGCAACTGTTCTAATCATTATTCCATGATCTTTATCAGCTGAAAATACACTAGACATTTTCCAATCAGACCAATACATTAATTCCTTATGAACGGCAACAGCAAATGGATGTTCAACACGTGCATCAGAATGTAAAATTTTCATAAAAGACTTTCCATTTAAATCTGAACTTGCAATATAATCTTTGCTAGCATCAACCCAATAAATTCGCTCAGCAATAAAGTCAATTGTGATTCCGTTTGGCCAAAATACTTCAGGTTGTACAAAAAGTTCTTTACGATCTTCACCATCTAAATTAGCACGCGATACTGATGGATTGAAAGCATTCCAATCTGTCCAGAAAAGATAGCCGGCCATTGGGTGTACAACGATACCACGTGGTTTTGCCAATTTTTCTGATGGAATAACTGTTCTACGCATTTTTTCATGCGGATGAGAAGAAACTCTAACTGCTTCAATTTTCAAGCGCATACCATCTACAAAGTAAAGCATCTTACTGATCCAATCATAGCTCATGCCTTCAACTGAAGCCAGCCCAGTTTCAACAAGAATTTCAGGTGCTTGAGTACCATTCAAACACTGTCGTCCAATTACATCAGTTATGATATCAGCCCAAAAAACACAATTGCCTTCTAGATCAAATTCAATTGCGATAACATTCTTTAAACCAGTCACTGGGAAAATTTCCTTTACTCCATCCGAAAGATTTATCTTTGAAATTCGATCTCTCTGTGCAACGACAATAAATTCACCATTTGATTTAAATGGGCATGGAATTTGTTGAGGTTCATATAATGATGAAAATCCATTAACACATTCATCGCCTTCGATTTTTCGATATCCTTTTGTGCGATTGTAAAATTGACCAGGTTTGCACGAACTTGGCACAGCATAGGGATCAAAATTTGAAATGGTTTTGTTACGAACACAACCTGAAGATGGTGAAAGTCGAGTGAAGCCAGCATCACATTCATAGTCCCATTTTGAGCAAGAACACACTTCTTGCCTCACGGGTCGTACATAATTGACACCATTGTGACAATTTGCATGAGCTTTTCTTCTCTGATAAGTATCTTGACGACCAAGAATACATGGCATAAAACTGTCACCATTGTGCGATCGTGGAACCCAAAATTTATAATCATCTTCAGTACAATTTGATGTGAATGCATTTTTCAAATCAATTTTGACAATCAACCAACGATGTTCACTCACTTCAGATCCAAAGAGTGTAAAAATTGTAGAATTACTATTTGGTTCTGTCATTAAACCATAAACTTTAAGATCGGCACTATGAAATGAATATGACGACCACTTATCGCCCTCATCTGTTGAATACAAAATTTCTCTTGTTTCTCCCTTCGACTTAAAATATTTCACTGCACACAACACGCCACCATGATCGCCAATGTTAAAAAAGTGGTAATTTTTCAAAATCTGTTTCCAAGTTAAACCAGCATCTCTTGAAATGAATACACCCGGATGGCCTTTCAATGACTTTCCTATCACACCACTCGCCATAATTACACCAGGAGCTGATTTGGAACTCATTATTGTCACTGAACGTGTCACCGGATATAGTTGACTAAACTTTTGACTTAAATGCAATGAACAATCTTTGCATGGAATTGATTGACCCTCATCATCGACTGTAGGAGCAATAATTGGATTCCAAGTACTACCGTGATCAAATGAAATAACTGAGCCAAGATTATCGGGTGAAATTGTATCAGTAGTTGGCATTTTTATTATTCTTGAAGCAATATAGATTCCCTTTAATCCTTCAACTTTATATAAATCAGTAAACGGTTCATCTGCAGATTGTGTTAACCAACTACTGCGCCAATTTAATTCGGGTATATAAGTGAAGATATTTTCTAGACTCTGCACGAATTTGATATCGGTAACATTTTCATTAGATTCCGACACATAAAGATGTGAAATTTTCTCATTGTGAATAGCAGACACCATAACACGCTTTCCTTCAACATCCGCAATATGAATTCCTCTCACATCCAGCTCTGTAATAAATTCTGCTTTGACAAAAGCCTGACGTCTATAAGAAACGAACAATTTTGTCGTGTTCAATGACTTTTGTGTTGCAAACATGAAATCTTTTTTAACGTAGAACTCTTGAACATTTTCTATTAATAGATGGAATTTTCTTGGTCCGTCCTTCAAAAGTTCCGATGCATTTATATATATTATTGAAGAGGTGTTTGTTGGTTCTTTTCTCTCAACGTATAGGTTCGTCAAAACACCCTCACCTGATGACCATACAAACGATTTCACATAATTTTGGAGTAGCTCAAATGATTCGCCAAAATCAGTCGTAAGATATAATTTTCGTTGTGGATCATCCTTATCTAATATCAAAAAAGTTCTCGAGTCACCTTCATAGAATGAAACATCAGATGGCTTGAAATCAAGTAGTCTATTTGTAATTGTTTTTCCATAATCATGTGAAGTGAATATCGCATTATTGTTTGTGTCCGTAAATACAATCTATGTAATAGTATAAGAATGAGATAAGTAAGTGTTTAATTAAAGTCACAATTTGAGTCAAATTTCTATTACTCACAGTGTTAAATTTCGGATGTGTCACGAACAAATCAACTGTTGAATTGATGATTGTGTTGCTTTTGTTAAGCTGGAAGGCTTCTGTTTTGTCAACAAATGTGTCACCATAGTCATATGAGATGAAAACTTCATAATAAAAATAATTTTAATTAAAAAAATTCCATTTAAAAAACAATATGGGCTAGTTTACTTGTAGATGGTGTAGTTATTGTATGATGAGGATCATCATTAGGAGTAACGGGAGGATCGCGAGCAAGACATATCATAACATCTGTTCCTTCACCGAGCCAGTGAACCATGAGCTGAGCATGTGAATCGTTGAGAGGATTTTGCTGGAAAAATATCATTAAATTTCTAATTAATTAGTCATTCATATTTTGCATATTATTTTAAGTACGCTTTTCTCATATTTATGTGAATCATAATCTTTATCAGTTTACAACTCGAATAAAATTTTATTTAACAAGTATGCAAACAATTTATAAATTCTTCTCAGAAGAATGATTGAGTTTAACTTTCTACAATTTTTTTTTTTGAATTACAGTTATATACGGTGATGCAAAATAGACGAAATAAATTGACTTTTTGATGGATTGAAAAGGTGAAAATAATGAATAAAAGATTGACTACAAAAATTGTTGTCATTAAACAAAAAAGAATTTATTTGTATGTGTTCATACATCTATGAGCTTTTACGTTTTCGTTGTTTTTATACCTTCTCTAATCTTGTTATCAAAAAATGAGAGTTGTTTATTTTAAAAGGCGATATTTTTTTCTGGTAAAACGTAAAATGAACATTTTTGAAAGGAGTGTCGTTCAACTCAATATAGCAGAAAATATTTGATAAAACCGATTACTTATCTTTTTTATCAATTATCAGGTATTTTAGCTAAATTCTTAAAATTTATTGAAAATAAAGCTCTTTCTTTATTTAAACATTCTTCTTAATTCCTATCTCTATTTTGTGATTTCAATGTAAGAAAACGCATACTTATCGTTTTATTGTATATACATACTCTAGACAGATAAATGAGGAAATAAAAAAATTATTCAATAAAGAAAAAGAATAGAGAGTACTCTGACTTATTTTCGTTTTTGTGATGATGATGATGATGTACAATATAAATAAAATCTATTAAGTTATTGTCATCAACATTGTTCGCATTTTATTTAAAAATTTTATTTCTATTCGTTGTGTTCTTTGATGATGCGTTCATATAGTCTTAAAATATTTACTCTATGAAAATTCTTTTATTTAAAAGGAAAAAAAAATATTTTTAAAGGATGATGTGTGTATATTTAAGATGCGAAATTGAAAAAAATGGTACATGTAATTTAGTAGGGGAAAAAGAGCACAAAAGAAATTTTTTCTCGCATAATATCTATTGACGCATTTTTTCATTATTTATTTTACACAGAAAAGAAATTCTCTTTACCTTCGTCGTAATATTTTTAAATCCTTCATTGTGGTCCGTCAAATCTCTTTTGTGACGGCTATTGAGCGCTTCGACTAAATCTTGATTTGTATTTTGGATGAGTTTTGGTTTATTTGTCTCATCTCCATCATAAATATGCAAAAATTTTCTCGGTTTTTCACTTTCTAAATGCGTCGGAAAAATTGGCTTAAAAATTTGAATAAAAAACAAAGAAATTAAAACTATCTTTTGCATTTTAATTTCTATTTTTTCAAACGCCTTGTAAACTTTTTCTCTTTCTTTTTCACTTAGAACTTATTTCACACATTACTTTAATGCATTTGATTTTAATTTAATCAAAATCTATTGAATGATGAAATTTACACTAAAACCTCACGCGGGGTGAAATACTAAAATTTGTATTCAGCACTCTCTATAGGTTACACTTATATATATACATTCATTTTCTCTTTCTCTCTATTTTTGTTAGTAAAACGCCGATATAAACTCACTTATACTTTTTCATTTGAAAAAAAAACTTGTGTCCTAAAATGTGCGAAATATATTTTTATGGTCTTTTACACATGTTCCTTCTTAGATATGCATAGCAGGTAGCCAAAATATTCTGTATAACTTTTTTTCTCGTACAAACAATTTGTTTAGATGATAATAATAAGAATGAGAAAGGTTGTTGCACTTACTTTTTATTCACACCACTTTCTCTCAATTTTTATTTAAATAATTTACTACGTACATCATGTATTGATGACCAAAATTATTTAAAAAAATTCCGTTATTTGTTAATAAAACGGTTTATTTTACTTGTCATTATTACAATTATGCATGATTCGTATTAATTTATTCAAAAACTCTGAAAGATAATTATTTGATGAATAAAACATTTTTCACTTTTAGTTTTCAAACGATGAATATATTTTATTTAAAACTATGTTTATAATAGAAATAATGTAATACAATTTTTTAATTTTTATTTTATTTTCGCCTTTATTGCTCTCTTTCTATTGGTTTGATGTTCATTTCAGAAAAGGGAAAAATCACTAAATGAAAATTAACTAATAAGTAAAATGTAAAATTCAAAATAATAATCCAATAACAAGTGAGTGTCCTGTAAAAAGTTATGTGTATTTTATATTCATATTTTTAAAAAGATTTATTTATGACAGCGTGCATGTTGATATCTGCTCAATCTACATGATAGAGCATAAACCAGAGTTCTCGATTCCACGTTTCACTGTCACAGTTTTTTCAAAATTAAAACCCTGAAGAGACTCTTTAACAATGTAAGGCAATTCAGTATTTTCTTGTAAATCTTCATTACGCGTTGATCGATCATCGCTGATTCTTCTTTGTAAGTCATTGCTATTGGAATCTATTAATTTATTGTTTGTATCTATATTGCTATTATCATTTTGATCATTATTTACAAAATTATTTGAGCCTGTGCCCTTATTTGATAGATTATTTTGGACTAAAGACGATAGAACTATTTTAATATTTTTGTTACCACCAACCATAAGCGGTTCACTCGAAGGTTCATGTCGTGAACTGTCATCATTAATTACAGAAGACTCATGATTAGAATTCTGCGAGAATAGCGATGATTCGTCAAAAACTGCATTCTCATCTAATGCCGGTTGAAAAGGTGAATGTGTATGTCCATCATCTTTGAAAATATTATTTAATGTTTTAATAACAAGTATTAAAAATTCATAAAAGATGTTTTTTTTACCAAGCATCAATTCTTCATTGATTGATGTCACTTCAATGAAGGGATCTTCCTCAGTTTGATCTTCATATCCATCATCCTTAGGTTCTTCCTTAATTTTAACGATAAATGGTAAAGTATTTGTATCTTCTGATGTACATTGAGCATCATTGCTGTCATCATCATCATTGACAATTTGTGTTTCAATTTTCGGTTCCTGAATCATAATGTCATCATCAATGATAGTAGACTGCATCTGTGGACTTTCATTTTGCTCGGTCATTTCATGATCTTGTTCATCAATAATTTCAGTAATTACTGGCTCTTCAGGCGGCAAAACAATAACATCATCGTCATCTTCCGTATTAGTATTAACAATTTCTGTTTCATTTTTAATTACAGACTTCTCATCTTTAACAGCATTTGCATCTTCAACTTTTACTTCACTGTCATTTGCTTCAGTTTGTGAATCATTTGCTGCTTCATTTAAACCTGATTCATCAAGCGTAAAAGATGCCTAAATAGAAAATAAAATCGTTAGTTTTGTATCAATAAAAGAAAATAAAATATTCTTACTTTATAATCTTCATAACAAATTGGATGGAAAAATTTATTATCAACTTTAATTGCTGATCGCAAATGCCATTCTTCTGTTTCTTCATTGAAGAACTGATCGAATTGATCATTACACATTTCACAACATCTATTAACATCATCAGGTCCTGCAGGACAACTATAAGTTTCTTGTCCTGTCATACGTGTAAGACCATTTGAATCTTCTCCTTGATCCATCGCTTCCATTTGTTGCGTTTCAAAAAAGTTCTTTTCTGTAAATTTTAAAATATGTAACGATTTTTTTAATTAAATGTTTGCTTAATTATAATTTTTACCTCTTTCGTCGAGATCTTCAATTTCTTCATACTTAATCCAATCTGATCTATTGTAGTACCATTTACGGGAATGAGCTTTTCGCTTACTATCTCGTTCACGACGATTTTGTCTAAAATGCCAGTCTAAATGCTGACTATATTTAATTGTTTGCTCAACTGGAAATCGAAGACCACAACTACTGCATTGAATTCCCAAATATAAAGTATCAATAATAGCTTGTTGTCTCATTTTAATCGATTCTGGTCGAGATAAATTGACGGAAATAATTTTCAGTTTTGGTTCAGATGATTTTGATGGATTAATTTGCGGTTCAATTGGCTTTATTGGTGCTTGTTCTACTTCTTTAGAAACTGTAGATGCAGAAGGTGCATTCGTATTACTTCCAATTATTCCAGTAGCAACTAATTGTTGAAGTAGTTCACTTATATTCAAATCTGGTAGTGTGATGTTTGATTGTGGCTGCTGCTGTTGTAGTGGCGGCGGTTCAATAACTGTTGTTACTGGCGGATTGTGGTGTATTGGTAAATGCTTATTAATTGCATCATTATCAACAAATTGATTAATTTCACGATCTCTAATCATTGGATCAGACTGTATTGGAAGCGGTGGAGATTTACAATTTCTAAAGAGATGTGTTCTTTTCATGCCATGCAAATTAACTTGACCAGGAACAATGTCATCCGGCAAAACAGTAAAACGAATAAAATGTTTTTGTCCATTAAGTACAAAATTCTTTGGTAAGCCACCAAATTCAACTTTGAATGGCTCATTATTTATAATGACACTTAGGAAGAAATCAGCAAATTGCAATGTGAAAATTTGTCCTTTATATTCAAAATATTGCACGGTTGTATCAAGAAAGACGGGAACCATAATTTCAGCATCAATCATCATATTGATTAATCCTAAAACAACGTCTTTACGTTTGTTGCCAATTTTAACTTCTGGTGCTTTGCCTTCAATTCGAACTCTACGAACTTTATCGCCGAGAACAATTTGTGTGATTTGATTATTGAAATAACATTCATAAAAATTTTCATCAATATAAAGTTCACGAGTTGGTGAACCAAATTTGATTTTATGCATAATACCATCAATTATTATAGGCTTATAAGAATCATTGAAATCCAAAACTTGACTATATACATCATCAATAACAACTTTACTCTGACCTGAACTAAATCTTATATCATGAGCTTCGCCAGATTCATTGAAAATAATTGCAATTTCACCATAAAAACGAAGCAAATGATCCCTTGTTCCATCTAAGCGTAATGTGCGCATTTTATTGTTCAATATAGGTTGTGATTGACTTTGTGGTAAGACTAGTGGAACTTGACTTTGTTTTTGCATAGCAACAATCATCGGATTATTTTCCCATGGGTTTATAAAATGGTGCGGTAGAGGAATATTTGGATTATTCATCAGTCTAGTACTCAATACAGGTGCTGCTATACCCCAAGGCATAGTTGGTTGACTCCATTTGGTCTCTTTTCTTTTTTCCTTTCGTAAACTTGCTGGTACTAAAAATAATTAATATTTTAAGTATAATTAAAAATTTTGTACTAATAGAATTACCTCCTGAAGTATTTCTCAATTCTGCAGCTGTCATACTACCATAATCAACTATTTCGTCTTTCTTTTCAGTCATGACTATGTCATTAACAATGCGATCAGTGGTAATAGGTGGAGAAGAAGCTTTTTCTTCTAGTTCTTTAACATCATTCTTTTTCTTTTGTAAAATTTTCCTAACCAATTCTGATGGTGGACCATTTTCATTGATAGGAGCTGGTTGAATTTCTTCTAACAATTTTACGCCTGTAGTTTTACTTTTCATTTTTGATGCATTCAATTTCGCTCTTACAGTCTCAAAATCTGCTTTCTCCTTCTTAATTAAAAAAAAATGAAACTATTAATATTTAAAAATTTTAATGAAACTTACTGATTTTGATCTCTTTTCAAGTTGTTGTGGAACTGATCTCAAATCAACATCTTCATTACCAAACAATGATAATCTATAAAAAGACAAAATAAAAAATTTTAATTATCAATATACGAAAATAAAAACTGTTTTTGACTTACGGATCATTATCGGTTTTATTCTTCTTTTTTGATGGTTCAGTTGACTCGCTCTCACTTTGTTCTCCTCCAATTGATCTCTTCTTTCCAACTTCTTCAGTTTTTGCTTCTATATCACATTTTCCATTTACTTGAATTGTATTGGATTCTTCTGTAAAGAAATCTAATTATGTTCATCGTATATTGAACATTGAAAATTTAATTTTTTTTTCAGGATTATCACGGTATCTCAAAATATACTCTTCTAATCCATGATCCTTCTGCTATCTGCTTTGTAGTACGAAGACTTTAAAACAGATCTCATCAACGTCCAAAAGATTGCTTTATCTCTAAAATAATGTAACTCATTCACAACGAAGATTATTTTTATGTAATTTATCTCAATTATTTTTTCTTTAACAATAAAACTAACCCATTTTAATCCCAAAAAATGTTTTAGTTCTTTAATTGAATTTTTATTGGTAATTTTTTGTTCTATTATATCCCTGCATTTATGATTTATGAGTTTTTAAGCATCCCAAGAAGATAACAAAAAAGATCTCTTTATTTCAATCATCATACAGTCTCAAAAAAGAGTCATAAATTGAGTATCATGATTGTTATGTTTTTATAAATAAATATTTTGTGTCTTAAAAAAGACACATTCAGGTACAAAAAAACTATTTTTGAATTTTTTCAGTGCGTGTATACTAGTAATCTAGTAATATTTATAAGACTTTAACTTAAATTCTAATATCACATGTCATAATAAATAGTGAGTGAGCATTTATCATGATCAATAGTAGTATTATTTTATTTGTTTTACCGTTATTACTCGTTGTAATCATCATTTCTTGATTTGACTTCATATCTTCATCATGAAGAAGTTCATCTAATAGCTGATTTTTGCTTATTTTACTGCTTGCTGCTGCTGTAGTACTATCAGGTCTCATATCCATATCAGTCGATTGAAAAAGTGATTCAACCTCATCAACTTTTAATTTTACCTCTGATTTTAATGGACTTTTTGTTGATGAGCGAGATCGTGAATGTGATGATGACGAAGACGTAGATTTATGATGATGTGAAGAACTATTTTTTGATGATAATTTCTTGTCATCATCACTCTTCTTTCGTGGTGAATCGGATTTACTGGACTTTCTACTTGAACTCGATTTACTCGACTTTTCTTTCGAGCTCGAATCATCATGATCTTTCTCGCGTCTTCTGCGTGAATCACGTTCATCTATATCTCTAAATGAAGATGTTGTTGTAGATGAAGATGATTTATTTCCATTAGAATATTTAGGTATCCTTGGTAATTTCATAATACCAGGTAAAATTGAGGTTGGTGGCAAAGATGGTTGAGGGACTTCAATTTGTGGACGCAATTTTGAAAGTCGTGGATCACGAGGACGTGCTGATGATAACATAGTAGAACTTACTGGAGCAATTCGAATTCTACCTTGTTGATGAGGAATCATCATTGATGATGTTGTCATAGTCATCTTTAAGATAATAAAATAAAGTTATTAATTTATTGATTACAATTTTTATTTAAAAATTTGAATATTACCGGATGAGAAACTGGTGCAATTGATATTGCCGAATTAACTGTGTTTGATGTAGAAGGAACCTAAAAATATTTTCAATTGTCAAAAACTTATTTTTTTAACGAGTTTTATTTTACTCACAATTCCCTTTATCTCTTTTTCCTGTTCGGCAATTTTCTTTTTCGTTACCATAAGTTCCAGCTCAATTTTTCTTTGCTTTAATTCTAAAAGTTCTCTTTCTTTTGCTTGCATCTGCAACATCAAATCTTCTTTCGCTTGATTCTCTGGATTTTTAGTTTTCTTCAAAAAATTTGGATTCACATGCACTGATTTTGGCAAAACTTTAGCAGTAATTGGCCAATTGTTGTCCATCACATTAACTTTCACATCTAATGCATATAATTTCGTTTGAGGAAAAACATCATTCCAAGTTTGACGTAGATTGAACATTTTTTCGCGAACTTTTTCATTCACCTATTAACAGAAATCAATATTTCATATATCAGATATCTTATTTATAAAGTAAAAGTTATGAATTATACCTTCTCAAAAACTCCACAAAATATGTTAACAATATTTTGGGCAAAAAGTTGTTTGTATTTATCACCGACATTTTTCACGATGGAATCAATTAAATAGAGAATTGGGAGTTTAATTTCCGGAGACACCTTTATGAAAAATATTTTTAAATTATAATTAAAATCAAGCATAAAATATTTCAAGTGTATTGATTAAGGAAACAAATATTCAGAAAACATTAGAAAGGCAACTAAAAAGATTTGGTTCATTGCCTTCAACATATATTTAACTATTTGCTTTTTTTCATGTTTTGGTTTACATTTATATATATCTAACACTAAGGTATTTTTCATTATCACAGCTTTTTACTTAGAAATATTTATTATCATAAATTTGTTTTAATAAAATTAACTATATAAGCGTCCAAAAAAAATCAGACGTAGGGTAACGGAATCTAACTTTGACCTATTTCATAAAAATTTTCAAAACAAACTTTAATAACTCTATGTTATTTCACTAAACACTTCCACTTTCTCACTAAAAGATGAAATAAAGCGTACTCTTTTGCACTGTAACAATATCTAAAGCGAGCAATAAACAGTTTTGTCACAATTTCAATGAATATACTGGAACCTAACTTTGACCTATTTGTTATTAAAAGTTTTTCACTTCAAAGCACTTCCAAATTATTTTTAAATTATATTTTCTTTAAATGCTCGTTCGATTTCTACCAATTTCGATTAATTTCAACAAGTATTTAAGCAGAAATTTGCAAAAACTGCTTTTCAAGAAATGTTTGTTTACAAAAAGGTTCATAAAAGTATAACCGATTTTTACAAACAGTAGGTTAAAGTTAGGTTCCAGCTATTTTAGTCAATTTTAGCACCTTATTTCTTAATTAAATGTGTGATTTGAAGTGTTACCGTTTTATTTGAGCTGCATTGATTGAATTAAGTGCTTAAGTTAATCATGAAATCAATTATTTAAGTGAAAAAAGAAAGAATAATATTGTGCAAATTTTTTTGAATTTTCATGAACAAGAAAAATGGAAATATTTCAATAAATACACATCAAAGTGCTTCAAATCTCTGTAGAAACATATTATAAAGTTAAAACAAATCATATTTAATGCATTGTTTGAGTTAACATAGTGATTTTGATAAGAATACAAGATAGGTCAAAGTTAGGTTCAAGTTGGTTCCGTTACCCTAATATATATTTAAATTTTAAATTGTGTTTTCTTTCAAATATGTGGGGAACATAAATGATAATATTAGCATTTCATATCACGTTTTATAAATTTCATCGCTTTCTCTAAAGTCTTTATATCTACTCTTATTGAAATTGGTTTCAACTATTATATTATCAAGTTATGCAATCAATTTTCTTATGTTTTACTTATGCACTATTATTTTTGTAAAAACCTGTAAGATGTGTTTTTCAATCGCTCGCACGATAATAGCTGCATTTTCGAGATTGTCCTCGGCTAACATTGTTAGCATATTGATTAGGGGTTTACTATTGACATTAAGATCCATTAAAGAAGAAAGATACTCCTCTTCAATTTCCTTTTCCTTTACAGAGTCCATATTTTTGATGATTGAAATGTTTACAAACTCTTTACAATTTTATAAAATACACAATCACAAGTTTTCTCGATTCTATACAGGCTGATTAAATTTAATCTGTAATGAATTAAAAAAAAAACGCAATAAATAACAAGTCATACCACAAAATTATAACATTAAGTCATTTGATTTTAAAATTTTAAATATTAGCGAAATTCAAGGTAATTTCTCATTTATTTATATAATAATTACACTCAAAAGTAAGTCTATATTTCATACAGAGAAATCATTTTTTATCTACTACAAACATAACAATTGAAATGTCTCTGTATTGCACTCAATGTTATATTAAAATTTCGTCATAATAATAAAAATATTATTTGAACTGAAATATATACAAGGAAATATTGATAAATTACTGAAAACTATTTCGTTAATATACTTCACTAATTTAGAAAACACAACGAAATAACTTCAAGTTTATTTCTTATTTCCAAACATATGAAAAATTTTCTAGATGCCACCATTATGAAGAAATTTTCTATGTCAATTTTCATTAACTAAATCTTTAAATTTCCACCCACCTTTAGGTTATTATTTTAAATAGCACTCTTATAATTAAATTAAGCACATTTTTGATTTGTTTGTGATGTTAAAAACCATTAAAATTTGAATTATAAAAATTTGAAAAAAAACTCTTTTCTTTTTTGTGACGAAATATTTTATTCGAAAATCGTTTTAAAACTTTTGTCGACTTCGAAATGTCGATTTTTCGAAGTCGACAAAAGTTTTTCTAAAAAAGCAAGATCTCTTTTGCAATTATTTAAAATAAAATAAAATACTAATTTTATTTGTTTAATTAAACCGAGTGTAATTGTAGCTTATCATTATCATGGTAAGATAGAATATAAAATATTAATTGATTTATATTAAGCTCTATATAATGCATTATTAAGAAAACAAAAAACCGTATGGCTAAGAATGATTCATTCTAAATGAAATTTTAAAATTAAACTCGTGACATATGAGTTCTTTTAAATTGTCAAATTCAAATGCTATTACTAAGTTTTAAAATGTTGATAAAAGTTTATAATTCGGATTTCATTGATTAGCATAATATGAGCAAAATAGAATAACCTAAAAGGGAATTTTCCAGAGAATTTAATTTTTCATTCATTCTTTTTATTTTTTAGCAACCCCAAATATTACTTTTGAAAGAAGGTACAGATACTTCTCAAGGTAAACCTCAGGTGGTTTCAAATATCAATGCCTGTCAAACTATCGTTGATGCCGTAAGTTTTTATATATACTTTTTTCATAAATAACTTTGTTTTAATGTTTATTAAAAAAATATTTTAGGTAAGAACAACTCTTGGTCCTCGAGGTATGGACAAGTTGATCGTAGATGGTCGAGGCAAAGCTACAATCTCAAATGATGGAGCTACAATTATGAAACTTTTAGATATTGTTCATCCAGCAGCAAAAACTCTCGTCGATATTGCAAGATCACAAGATGCCGAAGTTGGTGATGGAACTACAAGTGTCGTGCTTTTAGCTGGCGAATTTTTGAAACAGCTTAAACCATTTGTAGAAGAAGGTGTGCATCCTCGTATTGTTATTAAAGCAATCAGGAAAACTCTTTCTATTTGTATTGAAAATATCCAAAAAATGGCTGTCAAAATTGAAAAGAAAAACAACAAAGAACATCGTGCATTGCTCGAGAAATGTGCTGCAACTGCTATGTCTTCAAAACTTATTCATCAACAAAAGGATTTTTTCTCAAAAATGGTTGTTGATGCAGTCTTGAAACTCGATGACTTGTTGCCTCTTAACATGATTGGTATTAAAAAAGTGACAGGTGGTGCTCTTGAAGATTCTCTTTTGATCGATGGTGTAGCTTTTAAAAAGACTTTTTCGTATGCTGGATTTGAAATGCAACCTAAAACTTATAAAAATTGTAAGATTGCTCTTCTCAACATTGAATTGGAGTTAAAAGCAGAACGTGATAATGCTGAAATTCGTGTTGATAACGTAAAAGAATATCAAAAAATTGTAGATGCAGAATGGCAAATTTTGTATGATAAATTGGAAAAAATTCACAAATCCGGTGCAAATGTTGTATTATCAAAATTACCAATTGGAGATGTTGCTACTCAATACTTTGCCGATAGAGATATGTTTTGTGCTGGTCGAGTTGTTGAAGAAGACATGAAACGAACAATGAAAGCATGTGGCGGAGCAATTCTTACAACAGTTGCTGATCTCAATGACAGTGTAATGGGAAAATGTGACTATTTTGAAGAGAGACAAATTGGTGGTGAACGTTTTAACATTTTTCAAGGATGTGCTAATGCATCTCGCAGTGTTACACTCGTTCTTCGCGGTGGAGCTGAGCAGTTTTTAGAAGAAACTGAACGCTCACTTCATGATGCTATTATGATTGTCAGACGTACAATTAAAAATGATTCAGTTGTTGCTGGTGGGGGTGCTATTGAAATGGAGTTATCAAAAATTTTGAGAGATTACTCGCGTACTATTGCTGGTAAAGAGCAACTTCTTATTGGAGCAATGGCAAAAGCATTAGAAATCATACCTCGTCAGTTATGTGACAACGCTGGATTTGATGCAACAAATATTTTGAATAAATTAAGACAGAAACATGCTCAAGGTGAGTGCAATGAGACAGACACATTTTTTTTTAAAATTAAATCAGCTAATGATAATATTGTTTTTTAATGTAATTTAGGTCAAATTTGGTACGGTGTTGACATCAGTAAAGAACATATTACGGATAATTTTGAAGCATGTGTTTGGGAACCATCAATAATAAAAATCAATGCTTTGACAGCTGCATGTGAAGCTGCCAGCTTAATTTTATCGGTTGATGAAACAATTAAGAGTCCTAAATCGGCAAATGAAATGCCACAAGCTGGAATGCCTGGTAGAGGAATGGGAAGACCAATGTAATTCTCTTTATTATTATCACGTCGTCTTCGTCGCTTGATTACTTTTACTATACTACATTATTTTTCCTCACTCATCTAAGAATAAACTAATTCTAATTCACCAGCCTAAAATAATATTTTGAACACACACATACACATACTTTTTGTCTTTTAATTTTTTTTTTGCATTAAAATCTAATAAAAGAACAGAATTAATAAGAAATAATGCCAATCGTATATTTTCAATTACATTGCGCATGTCTTGGAAAAGTCTGAATTTCTTCTAAAAGGACTTGAATGTTTTGCTCTCTTTCTCTCTTTTGTTCACATAAAGCTTCAGCACTATTCCCAAAAAGGAAAAAAACTCAATGAATGAACTTTTTAGTCGATGAACTTGAGGATTTTATTCATAGTCTGTTGAAAAAAGCATTGAGTTTTATTTAAGTGATTTTAAAATAATCAGTTTTAATTTAAATGTGTGATAATTTGTGATATAGTTTTTGATTTATGAGTGGTATCTAAAGTAAGTAAGATAGAGAGCTTATTAAAGGTGAAATAAAAAGCTAAAAAAAGATTTTCTTTTCACATGAAGGAAGAAAAAACAATTCCAAAACATAATAATAATGAGGAGAGAAAGCTCTCGCTTTTTCAGTGATAATTGTCTAGTGCAATAGTATATATGCTTGAAGCACTATTTTATAATCAAAAGGCTAGAAAGTGTTGATTAAAAAGAAATATAAATTTTAATTAAAATAAAAAAGAGTTTAACTATGGTGAGTTGAACGACGAATATAAGATGACAGGATAGTGATGAAAATTTTATGAATTATAAAGATATCTATAAAGTGTTGATGATGTTTTCAGCCATTTTATATATCAATACAATATTATTTTAGTAATATAATGTTACACAATTCAAATGAAAAGAAAAGTTTAAATGCTTTTTTCTCTATATCCATGCTTTTGAATGAGCATTATCGATTTTTCCATAAAACATAACTTTGGACAAAAAAGGAAGAAAAAAAACTACCACGAATAAGCAAGTTAGCGAATGCATGAATGAATGAGTGAAACAAGAAAGAATTAATAACTTTATTAGAAGGAAAAGCTCGTGAGACTAAATGTATGAATTTCAGTCGGAAGAAATGTTTAAATCCAATATATAATGAAAGATCAATCAAATAAGTGAGAGTGAGGGAAATTAGTTTTAAAAACAGAACTAAAACAACATTAGCAACGACCCTGGAATCAATCAATTTATTTTATTTTCATTCTCTTCTATTTTCATATGAAATATAATAACCGAAAATAAACTTTTGTTGTAATTAAAACTAGACAAATAGACAAAAAGAAAAGAAAATTTAGATATAGTCGTCGACCACTGAGAAAATAAAAGTTGCTACCTATTACACATACAAAAAAAATTTAAGCAATAATCTGAAAGCTTTTTTTTATCTTTAATTTTTGTCGTCATAAACAACTACTACATAAGACACATTGCGATGTAAATTAATTTCTTTTCCTTTTTTGTGACGTCCAATTTCAGATGATAATTTCTTCGAGAAGATGAGAACTGGTGTGAGCAATAATAATAAAATTTATGCAGATAAATTTGAGAACATTGATAATCTATCCAATAATAATAACAACAACAGTCCATCGATCGACTTGCTAAATTATTCAAATAATAATGTTTATGCTGATATAGTTGATTTAGATGATACTGTTAGTCTCATGTATAGTCAGAATGCACAGCAATTTGATAGAGGAAGACATGATCGCTCATTAAGTAGTTCGAGGAAGGCCAATGATGAACAGAGCTTCTATTTAGCAAACTCATCCGTTACGTCAAGATCGTTTGGTTTGTATAGACATCATTGCTTAAAAAATGATGAAACATTACTGCTTCACTTTGTTTTAAAATTCAAACTACTTCATATGTTATGAATATATCTCTCTCTATGATATACTCTATCTATTTACATACCTCCTTATAATATCATATGATGTTGATATATCGATAAAGACACGTGTTTTATTTCGCGCAAATTTGTCGATAATATTTCTAATAATCAATACTTCTATTTATTCATACAAATTTGCGTTCAATGATGCACATTCTCATAGCTACCTAGCTAATTATTGCTATATACATAAATATTTGCCAATATTTTTGACATTTGTTTGCTTTCAAAAATTCAATTGACTGATTGGCATTTTATGTGCAAAGTTTTTTTTTATTTTTACATATTAACCAAATTGATCAGATTATTACAAAATGAATGCGTAGTGTGAATTTTTTTTTTTGACTTTTTTATTTTACATAGATGAGATTATTAATGGCCAAATACTATATTTTTTTCTACTATAATATCTGACAATAGATAAATCCTATCATTCTCACAGCATAGACCATCAAAACCATCGTCGTCACTACAGTAGCAGTGAATTAAATTATCCGCAACCTTCTCGACCACTTTCACAAAATTCAAACTCATATTACAATAGAGCATCTTCACATCCTATCAAAGATTATAGTAACTCAGTTTCAGTTCGATCGCCATTAGCCATACATTCGACGAATAATATTCAAGCAGTTAAAGGCTTGAATTCACAATTAAACAATTCCGTCTCTGCGCCATCATCATCAGCTTATAATAGTAGTAAAATGAACAGCAATAGTAAAATGGCAACTGATATCCAGAAACATATGCCATCCAACTCTTCGTCCGCGAGGAGCAACAAACAAAATGTCAATTCAATTCAAAATAAACGAAAAATTATTTCGCCCGAAGAGGTGATACAGCTCTTTTCAGTTCCAGCAAATCACGGCAACGTTCAACATCCGCAGCATCCACATCTAACTGGATTTCTTGGGCATCATCATCAAACGACTTCACGTCAACGGACTAGTAGCGGTTCAGCTATAATAAACGAAAGTCATCGTGGTAGAAAGAGTCCATCATCTGCTTCATCACCACCAACAATGACACATCAAGTAAATATATCTCTCTAAATCAAATCAATAAAATGTTTTTTATTTTCTATCTTTATTTTAATTTAGTTGTATCGTGATCGTGAACGAGATCGAGCAATGATGATGAGGGATCAACATATGAGTCATAGCATTCCAAACATCAATCAATTGGCAACACGAACAATTCATTTGAAAAGAAGTGATAGTACTAAAGCACAAAATTTGAGTTTGCCATTGAAACAGAGCACACAGCATGGTCATAAATCGTCATCATCAGTTTCATCAACTACTCATAACAAAAATGACTTGAATTCAAAAGACGATATTAATCATTCGAATAACAATAACAACGGTTTTGGTCTCTGTGTGAAAGGAAATAAGGTTACAGGCAGAGGTGTGATAATTTCAAAAGTAGAAATCGGATCTGCGGCTTATCTTGCAGGATTAAGAGCAGGTGATGCGATTCTTGAGATCAATGGCACACCTTTTACTTCACTACATCACGAAGAAGCAGTTAAAAAGTGTACACAAATTTTAAAGGCAGAGAAATTTTGTTCGATGACAATTCGTTCACCAGAATCAAGCAGTAATGCAACGATTAGATATAATAGTTTTGATGAGTCACAACTTCACCAATATCCACGTGACGATGAGCTTTATATTCCTGTACTCCACGATTCAGGTTCAGTTCACTCTGCGCCATTAAAAGTTGGCTGTATATGGATCGATCGTCACGGACGTAGTGTATCACCGCCGCATGAATATAGTCATCGTTCCGTTGAGAAAATGGATAGAATAAAACGTATTGATTTGCTTATTGAACCAGGTCAATCATTAGGATTAATGATACGAGGAGGTATCGAATATGGTTTAGGTATTTTCGTTACTGGTGTTGATAAAGATAGCGTAGCCGAGAGGGCAGGTTTGATGGTGAGTGAGTTACTGCTTTCTAACATGCAATATTCTTTACATAATTCCTTTTATTTCTAGATTGGAGACCAAATTCTAGAAGTTAACAATCGTTCATTTCTTGAAATTACTCATGATGAAGCAGTTAATCTGCTTAAATGCCACAAACGAATGACAATTTTAATTCGAGATATTGGCAAAATACCATTTGCAGCAACACCACAAGCAACGAGAGGAGATTTGAGTTTAATAGCAAATGGTAATAATTGCAAGCATTTTTTATTTTTAAATATCACATTAATTTCTATTTTATTTTATTCTTTTAGAAAAAGGCTCCATAAATCCTCTCTCTTATTCTTATAATAATAATAGTATTAATATTCCAAGTAATAGTAATAATTATCCACAATCTTCTTCATCTTGGCACGGAGACGGAGACACAAGTCGGCACATTAGCACATCTTCAAGATTTATTAAGAAAAACTGTAGCATATCTTCGATTGAGGAAAAAGCAAGATCACTGCTATCACGCAATCATTTATTGAATCTCATTCACAATATATCTGAATATGGCTCGAGACGAACTATGGACATTGAGACTTTTGTCTTGATATTATTAGAACTCTTAGACACACCTGAAAAGGTATGTTTTTTAAGTGGTTTTTCCTATTACATAAAAGAAAATTTATTCAATTTAGATAGATTTTAAATAACTTACATCAGTTTTTAAATAGTACACTATACTTAGTATAGCTTCATTATTTTCTTCTATAAAATTTAATATTTACAGCATAGTCTAGTTTCTGAAATTCGTGATATAGTGTATCCAGAAGATAGACTACGATTTGATGAATTGATGTTTCAACATGGAGTTACTGTAAATGTTTTGGGCAATAACGTAGCTACTTTATATGGCCGTAGCGGAGTATGTTTTATGCAATTTCAATGTTTTAAAAATTAGAACAGAAATTTTATTTTACTATTTATACATAATTTAGGGAGTTTTTAAAAATAGGCTTGGATTAAAAGGCATCAATGATCAACTTAATCATTCAGGATTACACTCAGTAGGTTTCTTTTATAATGTAGTTTTTTTTTTTAAAAAAAAAGCAATTTTAGTTTATTTTAGTCTTATATATCTCTTGTATTATAAAATTATAATAATATTCAATCGTATTTAAAGGGGAGCTACTTTGACGGCATTCGTTCAATAACACAGAGATTGCAATCTTGGTATTTCGGTCGTCCTCTAGTAAGTTTGACATGAATTTTAATATAATTAAATATCATATTTAATGTGTCACATAATAAATTTCATTAATTAGTCGAGACAACAATTGACGGATGGAGCACATCTTACTCATCAAGATCATGAACGTTCGCGAAGAACAGCACGTGAACATGAAATGAGATCATCAAACATCATTCAGAATAGTGACGGAAATTTGCTTGTGTCTGTGCCGAAGACAAAAGCAATTTTGGGTCTAGCAATTGAAGGAGGTTCAAATACAAAGCATCCTCTACCAAGAATTATAAATATTCATGTAAGAAAAACATAAATTGTTTCTAATTGAAATTGAATATAATTTTAATTTAATTTTAGGAAAATGGAGCAGCCTTCGAAGCAGGCGGACTGGAAGTTGGTCAATTAATTTTAGAAGTGGATAATCAAAAAGTTGAGGGAAAGCAACATCAAGATATAGCACGTTTAATTGCTGAGAGCTATACTAAATCAGACAGACCTTATGTGACGTTTCTAGTGAGTGAACCAAAAAAATCTAATTTAGAAGCCAAAAGCGCAGCACTTTATCTAGAAACTCTAGTCGTGATCATACATTTTTGTCTCAACGTTATTTTTCTGATTTTATAACAGATAACGAAATTATAATGTAGTTGCTTCAAACTTTTAAAGAAAACTTACACTTAAGGACAGTTTCAAACTTCGAAGAATAATAAAAATGCATTTTAAAATTCTAATCGATGGGATTTTTTTTCTTCAACAAGTGTCATATTTTTCAGCACGTGCCGATGTGGAAATATTTATGTGAAGTGCAAAAAAAAAAGTTTTAGCTATGTAAATCATGAACTTGCAATCGTTTAAATGGTATTGATTTTAAAGAGTTTATTTTATGCAAATTGACATGTGCCTTCTCATTATCACTTTCTCTTTTTTGCTTTTTATAATAGAAGGTTAAATGATTTGTTTTCATTTTCAATTCTGAATAATTCATTGTCATCTAACGATGATGCTAGAATTTAATTAAATGGTAATAAAATGAAATGTTTTTTTGTATTTATTGATTAATAATTTACCTCATGTTGACTCATATATGTAAAGATCATCACACAGGTCGTTGACGCTTCATTAAACATCTAAATGGCCCCAAAAATCGTCTCTCTATCTCTCGCTCGTTCACTCCATTTATTGTTGATTTATCATTTTTGAATAATTAATCATTTTTCTTTCTTTTTTCAATTAATTTGGCGGACTCTTTTTTTTGAGGGGTAAATTATAAAAGGGATGTTTTTTCTATTGTGAGGAAATGGGGATGAAAAAAAGAGTCCTAGGAAAGGGAATATTTTGGGAAGATTTTTTTTTGGAAATTTTGGAAAGGACATAATTTCTATAAGAGCAATTATCCAAAAATGACAACATAGACTAATTTTTTTTAACATTTATTGACAACCAAATTTTCACTGTTTTTAGGACGATAATTGAAGTCTTTCGTCATTTTTGGATATTTTGCCCATCTTTGGGAAAGGTTTCGTATTTTTGTATTGAATTTTTTAAATTTTTTCTTTCTTATAAAAATAATAATGGTTTTCGAGCGCTTTCTTTCTTCTTATTAATTTCTTAGCATTGATTCAAATCTTTGCTTTTTAGCATCAGTCTAAAACTTTACCAATTCTTAAAAATTTCTATTGTAGCCATTTTCCGTATTCTATTATTTTATCCTTATTTCCATTTTTCTTTGCATAAAATTTTACATAATACTTTCACACATTTTTTCTCCATCTTTTATTAAAGATTCTCTTTTTGATATGATGAGTTTTATGTTTATATCGGGGAGTTTTGATTTAAAATTTACGGATTCTAACGAGACTTGCAGAGCTATAAAATTTGCCCATCTGTTCATAAAAAATCTATTACAGATAGGTAATTTTTAGTGTCATTACTCATCTCATAATTATTTTTTCCAAAAAAAATGTTTAGGTAGAAGTTACGATTTAAATCTATCATATATCTATGAGATCAAAAAAGAGAGTGAAATAATGGGAAAAACCGAAATTAAAATTGAACATTGTATATTGACATACTTCTTAATTCTTTCGAATGTTTCAGAATTCTTCACAAAATGCTATATTGATAGTATTTACAACAACATGTTCTTCTTCACTTTCATTCACATTAAATGACAATAAATCAATTAATACAAAAAAGTTTCTTTTAAAATCCTCGGATTTATATCGAAAATTGCTTCAATTTTTTTTTTAAATAAGAGAAAAAAAGTATGTCAATATAAAATGCTGTATGTGTGTGAATGTTGTTCAACTCATCATATAACAATAATATTATGCATACATGGCTTTTTCTTTCTTTTTTCATCATTACAATGTACTTTTACAATCCACACATTTTATCATATTGCCATTTTTTAAAGCGCTCTTTGTTTGTATTTTATGGTGTTGTTTTTTATGATAAAACATGATTATTTTTGATTTCAAGAAATGATCAAGGATCACTCATACTCGCTTACATATACATACATATATTTATAATTTTTTTACACATCGATATTCAATTCACAGTTTTTAATGATGACGATAATAATGAAAACTTAAAAAAAACAAACTAAAGCAAAAAAGTGGAATGAATTAGTTTTTTCATTTTTTTCAATTGCTTTTTGAATTTTCAATTAAAAAACTTTTTCACACACTTTTTTGATAAAGTATGTGTTTTTAGGATCTCGTCTTCTTCTTTTTTTACTTTTTTTGTCACATTAGGCACAAAATTGTAATAATAAAGTAAGTAGTAATGAGTTTTCATTTCTAAAGGAAAAGAGTATGAGCGCCTTTTTTGTAAAAATTTAAAAATAGTTTTAAATCACACTGTTGTCTTCATATCATTCTCTCTATTTTTTCTCGTGAACTAAATGTCTAAGTTTAAGATGATGTATAAGAATGTTTATTTAATTTATAGCTGGTTTGCCAAATATAGTTTTAATTTCGGAGAAATGCACAAAATTGATGTGAATTTCTTAACTATTGCATGTTTTTTCAAGTGATATTTTACAAACGAGATTTAATGAGAGAAAATGATGTGAAGATAGATTGCATGATTTAGAGGTTCTATCATTATTATGTTTATAAATCAAATGCAATATTTTCTTTCATTTGCTTTGCATTTTCACATTATTTTTTTGCGTTTACTCAAATACATTCAATACATCTTTTAATATTCTTTTTTTAACGAACATGATCACGTCAATTTTATATACTGGTTTCAAAAGAAAGAAATATATCAAATAAAAGAAAGTAAAATTTATGGCAAAGGAAAAATAAAATTTACAGTTAACAAAATTCTGAAATTTTTCAAAACCAACATTTTAAATTTAAAATTTTTCAATGAAAAAGTCAGATTTTGAAAAAAAATATAACTTTTAGATCAAAAATATTGATTAAAATTGAAATTTCCTTACTATTTTTGTTTTTTTTGTCTACATATGTCCTGAACTCACAATTATAATTTTTTAAATTTCTTACAAAAAAATACTTTGAGAGACCTTAAATATTTGTGTTTGTATGTTTGTCTTTAGTACATAGAGAAGTGATAAAATTTTAGCTGTCCAGTATGTGTAGGTGGTTAAGCATTGACGTTCAATAAAAGTTTAAGACTTTGTGTAAAGTGATCATTGATCGTCGTATCGTGAGTTGAAAATGCAGTTGCGTACTCCATAGCACATGAATTCTTATTCATAGATTTCTTATCATTATTTTCCATTGGCAATATCAATGCTTTTCGTACTCGATTAAATTGTGGTTTGTTTGTGCTACTAATTGTGCTTGTACTATTATTGATAACCGTCGTCGTCATCCAATTTTTGGGAGGTTGGGGCAAAGATTCAGCCGGTGGACTTTCGAAGCATTTTGAATTGGCAAAAAATGAATTTGTCGGGGATCCACTAAGACTGAGACGACCACTATTGTTGTTATTGTTATAATAATTGGAATTATTGTTCCTTGCATAACCGTTCTTGTTCGGAGTTCTTATATTGATAGATTTTGACGGCGATGGTCGTTGAGATCCAGTCGAGTGCTGTTTCTTATTGCTTGGACTTGTATTAATAAAAGTCCTCTGATGATCTTGATAATTCTTGTTATTAGCTCCCATTTTGAATACTTTTACTTTGTTTATAGTCTTTAATTTAGTACTCTACGCGTGTAGTTAGAATAAAAAGGGAAAAAGAAAGAAAGAGAAAAGAAAATATTATTAGAGACAAATGTGGCATACCAGTTAAACACTTTAACGTATTTTTTTTCTGTGACGTAAGAGTTATAGTCTTTGTTTCTTTTCTCACACAGACCACATAGTGACTAATTGTGAATAATACTTTTTCTAGGAAATAAGTTGCGAGTTCAAAATAAAAGCACAGACCTCAATTTCAATAGTTCTTTTATTAAGTAGATATAAAAGAGGAAATTCGAAAAATATTTGATATTGCTTTAAAGTGCAAAAAAGAGTATGATGGTTTCTGTATGTAAGTCGGTCAATGATTTCTAGTAATTTCAACTCACCTAAATATATGTCCCAAACAAAACTTTTTTTTAATCGATTGCGTAGCTTCAATACACTTTTAGTAGCAGCAAAAAGTTATTTCAAATTGAAATTTACGTTTTCTTCTCTTATTTCCTTTTTGTAAAATTCGTGTATCACAGAAGAAAAAAACTAAATTTTATTAAAAAATAAGTAGTCCTCAATTTTCACTTCCTTCTTCTTTTCGACTTGTGTTATTTATTTCAATTTTAGCTTGCTTTCAATAATAGAGAGACAGAAGGAAAAATGTTTTGAATGTTGAATTTACTACGCAATTTCTGAGTGAAAAAAGAAAATGGCGTCGATATTTTTTCTTCTTCTTTTTTGTGAGATGCAAACTTTCTATTTATCCAATCAAATTAAAGCCTTTATCTTTCACTTTTACACTTTTATGAGTTTTTCTTTAACTTTATATTCCTAATTATTTATAAATTTTTAATCCTTAGATCACAATTTAAAATATAAATTTTATACTTTCTGATTTCTCTTTTTTTAATGGTGACTTTTTTTCAGTTTTTCTCTTGACTATGCAAATATCAAAAGAAACCTTCGTTTTCCCTAGTTTCCTTCTTTCCTGTGCTTACTCCAAACAGATCTTGTCGTTTCTAAAGATCACCAGATCACCTCTTTTTATAAAAAGTAATTTTCTTAAATGTTTCTCGATTAATGTCTCATAACGAAGGCAACTTCTAGATTTTTTTAGATAATTCACTTTGTCAATAATAATAAGCAGAACTATTTTCAAGTAAAAATTATAATTTTTTGTCGGTTTTAGAATTTATTAATAAATTTTTAGTTCACTGTTTATCGATTAAAGCTCAAAAATCTTTTAATTATGCATAAATTTTTTAATTTTCTTGCAAATTATAAAATGCGCATTAAACTTGAACGTTCTTCTAGTATTTTTCAATTGTTTAAGGGTATGAAATTATGATTTCAGCAGATTTAAAAATATTTTACAATCCGTTATGTTTAATTTAAAAATTTAAAAATATTTTTATTCTCAATTTTTAAATTTAAATTAAAAATTCAAACTATTTTTTGTAAAATTCAAAAATCTCAAAAAAATTTTTTTAAATTTTATAAAAATTATCGATATTTTTTATTGATGTTCTCAAAAATTTATGGAAAAAGATAAATTTTAAATAAAATTTGTATAATAACATTTTTCTTATTTATTAATAATCTTTTATCATTTAATATCTAAAAATTTTAAATGTTTTTTACTTTAAATTTTCAGAAGTTTAAATTTTAATAAATAACAAAATGCGCTAACAAGAGAGCAAAAGAGTGATATCTCTATTATGATTACAAAAAAATTATGAGTTGTAAAATTTTCTCAAAAAAATTCTAGCCAAAAAATACAATAGTATTAGTAGCTCTTCAAACCTCCAAAAATTTTAAGTGTGCCTTTTAAAATTCTGGGAATTCGTGTGTAAAATTGATATTGTTGCCAAAAATATGATTAATCAAAACATAGCAATATGTGATATGTGTTATGAGTCAACAGAACAGGTATATTAAAGAATTTTGTAATAAATTTTGCAACTTTAATTGATAAAGCAATAAATTTTTGTTTCTGTGAATTTTTCGAAATTTCATGGTTTTCTCTTAACTGAAATAAATGTGATAAGGAGTTTTCAACTATTATAACAATTGTATATGTTAGTTAAATGATTTTTTCTCATTACATTATTGTTGGCTCATAACCAATGTCTTTAAAAGAAAAATATTGTTCTGAAAAATATTAAACTTGTCGGCCTTACTTGAAATTTACGCTTTAAAAGCGCATGACAAAAAAACAAAAATATTTTCAATTTCTTTTCATTAAAAATCGTCATTCTCTCTCGCGCGCTCTTTCCTGACTCTTTTTTACTCTCTCTCACTCGAACAATTTTATATGCCAAGCACTAACTTTTACTTTGTACTTTTTTTAGCAAATATGTTCTATGATATGTACTAATGAGAAATTATTATTTACATCATTTAATAAAAGAAATATAACTGAAAAAATATTGAAATTAAGTCATACTTATACATATCCTTTTTCTTCTTTATTATTTTTCTTTTAATGCTACTACATTGCAAAAATGTTCACACAAGAAAGAATGAGATAACGAAAAAAACAGAAAAGAAGTACATATATGTATGTCAAAAACAAAACTTTTTAAATTAAAATCTTTTATTTCAATGAAAAACTTTAAATTTAAAATATATTTTGTACTGTTCATTCAATGTTTTATGTTTCAATGTTTATCACTTAATGCTTCAATGCTGCAGTGCTGAGCACTCAATATTTTAGAATATAGTGCTGACTCAATGTTTCTGTTTTAACAATTAATGTAAAATTTTAAGGCAAAATAAATTTTCATAAAAATGTGAAAACAATCAATTCAAATAAAAGTTTGTAAAACATACATACATTCGTACATACATGTATCTTCTCTCTTTTTCATTTTCTCTCTTGGCGTAGTTTATTTCGATTTGTTCATTATTGTGATGTTTTCTTCGTCGAATAGAAGTACAGAGTTCAGAGTTTCTTTTCGTATAAACGAAAGAAATTAAAAAGTTTTCCTTTTCGTCTTTCTCTTAAAGAAATAAAGAAGTAAAAAAGTTTGCTAAAACTTTAATTATATGATTTTTTTTGGTCTCTCAGCTGTTTCAAGTTTCTGGATCTCAAATACTGACATGTGTAAAGTGTTCTGAAACACTAAGTCATCGAAATTATTACCAACAACAAAATCAAAGTCAAATACATCAACAACAGCAGCAACAACAACAACAACAGATATTATATTCTGCTCCGGTTATGTCTGTACCGATGGTAAGAGTAAAATTTAATTTATTTTTTTAAATAAAAAATTTTAAAATTTTTATTTAGGCTCCAGTTACATCAAATAATATTCAACATCAAGGAGTTTCTCATCACAAAACATTCACATCAACGGCAGCGACTATTGTAAGTAGCAACAATAAACAATAATGTCGATGAAAAAAAAACGAGAAAAAAATATAAATGAAAAAAATATATATACGACAAGGCTCTGGGTTGTATTAGGAAGCAAGCTAGCTAGAAATGGACACTTTTTAAAGAGAAAAAGTTTCATATATGCCATGCGTGTATAGACGGGCTCTGCACTGTTCTGCCTTTTGCATCCATGTATTCTCTCTCCCTCTCTCTCGCTCTTTTTACATTACAAAAAAAGAACATTTCTTTTATCCCACTCATTCTTTTTTTTTCTTCTCCTATATTCATTCTTTACCGACTCTGTACGAAACAAGAAAAAAGTACGTAAAAAAAAATATATAAAGCGAAGAAAAAAAACTAAATGAAAAAAAAATCCAGTTTAATAATAATAACAACACTATAGAAATGTTTTTTTTTGCTTTTATTTGTAAAATACGGCGCTTGTGTGTTCTTATTAACTGCAATTGAGGTTGACATACAACTTTAACTCCCTTTTAAAATTTTTTTTACATTTATGCAATTTTTAAAAATTTTAAAAATGAAATTTAATAATTTTTCACTGTTGTTTATTAAATAATTTCACTTTTGTTTTCTATTCTGAAATAACAAAAAAATTTTCTTAAACAAATATCCTTTATGCTTCTCATTCATATATAAGTTTTTACTCAGTTAAAGAGCGAGAGTAAGAGAAGATTCAATTGTATGCAGTAAAAAGTTTTTTATAAACTTTTTCGAAGAGTGTGGGAAGCAAATGGGTGTTTAAAAAGTTTTTTCATTGATAACTTTGAAGCTATGTGATAATGTTTAGCTTTCATTTACATAGGAAATTTGGCGGTAAAATTTCATAAATTATTTCTTGCAGCCTATCTCAACCACACTTGAAATTGAACAAGCATTGATGAATCTTGATGTAAGTATTTTCATAATTATTTTCTTTTCAATTCTCTATGAAGTTATTCATCTTTATTTAAGGGTGAAATATTACTTGGAGATGAGGGAAAATGTCCATTGTGTCAAAAAATCTTTAATCGTAAAACATCTTTATTGAATCACATCAGAAATCATTCAGCTGATAAAAAATATGTATGTGGTTATTGTCAAAAAGGTATTTTTCTATAGCAGAACGTTTTTATAAATAATTGATTTAATTTGTTAATTTTAAAAAGGATTTTCGCAACAGGCAAATTTAAGAAATCATACCCGTATTCACACAAATGACAGGCCGTATGTATGGTAAGTTTCCATTATTTTTTGATAAGAGATAATCATTAATATCATTTTTCTTTTAGTTGTGACTGTGGGAAAGCATTTACACAAATCACAAATCTCAACAATCACAAACGCTTGCATACTGGCGAGAGACCATATGTTTGCATAGAAATCGGCTGTGGAAGATCTTTTGCACAAGTTAGTTTGAAATTTCTAAGCATAATATTTAAAATATCTTTTAAATAAATTTTCTGCTCAGGTTACGAATCTAAACAATCATATGAAGACTCATCATAAAATTCAACAGTATGTTTGCACGCAATGTCCTAGAAAATTTCACACTGTGACACAACTAAATCATCATTTGGCAACGCATGGCATAGTTGTTAAACCTCAATTAGCAGTACGTGGTGATTACGCTTGTAATTTATGTCCTGCTTCTTTCTTTGAAGAACTACAACTAAAAAAGCATATCAGAAAGCACATTGAAGGACGTGTGTTGAATTGTGAAGTGATTGATTGTAATGAAAGTTTTTCAACTAAAAATCAACTAATGAAACACATGCAGTCTTATCACCCAAATGAATATCATAGAAAAAAGGATGCACGACACATTCCAATATCATTATTACAACTTCCAAGCAGTCCGAAAATTAAAATTGAAGATGATGTAAGGATAAGAGTTCCAACTTCATCACATCACATTAGTCAGTTTCCACTGCAACGTGAGTTTTGAAATAATGTATCAGTACATATAAGCATTTTATATACAGTTGCAGGACGTCTTCCGACAGCTTTTCAACAACAATCATCACTCAACAATGACGCACTTATTACAAATGACGCAACAAAAAAGGTCCTTTCTGTAAGTATCACTAAAATAATTTTATACATTTTAAATTCTATTTTTTGTTTATTTAGTTTTATTTTAATGAGGGTATTATCCGCACATTTGTTATTATATCTTTTAGATAACAGAGATCATCAATCGTAGGAATCTCGCTCTATAAGTTGAGCGAGAGAGAATTTTGAAAAATACATTTAATATTACCTCAGATATCAGCTGAGTGACTATTGTAAATAAAATGCAATACTTATTAATATTTAAGACGCAAAAGAAAATTCTTCAAAGAAGCGTAAAAATAAAGAAACTTTCTGAAAAAGCCAATTTTTTTGTGATATTCATAGAAATTTTTATTATCTCTTTCATATGTGTTAACCCCATGCATACATTAAAGTTAAAAATTAACATATATGCGGACTTAAGCAGTTAATAGTGCTTAATAAAAAAATAATAGTTAATAAAATTCAATAAAATTGCATTCACTTCAAAATTTACTTCCTTGGCTTTAGTGATTTAGTGCTGTTGTTGCTGCAGTTTTGATAGATTTATTATGCTTTCGGCCAAAATTCGTTGAGAATCTGTAGTTGAAAAATTCTTTCCAATTTGTTGCAGCAGCAATTCTGTTTCATTTGTGTCCATCTCATAGTCCATATCAACAAAGTCATCGTGTGATCGTTTCTGTAGTTCCCATTTATCCATAGAATCAATATCATAATCAATTAATGTTTTCGATCTCTTTTCTGGTGGCTGTGAAGATGGAATGTCATTTGACTCGATATATTTGTAGACATTCTCGATGTAATCGTGTTCGCCAGGAACAAAGTTTGTTTGCATAAAATTTGTTGACTCCAAATCCTCTAATTCAGATTTAAGGTCAAATAACAAATTACGTCGATTTTGTTGTTCACCAAATGCAGTAACTAAATCTTGTGCACTCTGTTTGCCAAGTTTCAAGTTTGGTACAGCAACAAGTGCCATAGATAAAAGCAAAATCATTAGACATGTTGCAGGTTGCGCTGTCTTGCCTGTACTCTTTGTAAGTAATGTCTGTAACTTTTTCATTTTTGACATAAGGTCATAATTTTGTGATTGCAATACTTTAATTCTTTTCAATAAAATGTGATTCTCTTCTGAGCACTGTTTGACACGCTCTTCTAAACCATCAATATATTCCTTCTTGCGTTTACGTGAATCCTGTGCAGAAATCTTGTTGCGAATTTTACGACGAATACGTTTGAGCTCTCGCTCTTCTTGTTTTGTAAGTGGGTAACTTGACGGTAATGTTATTCCTTCTTTTGCAAGGAGACGTTTCTCTTCATTTGTTAGCACCAGCTTTGGATAGCCCGAAGAGCAACTTTCTGATGAGGAAATGTCATCGTCATCTTCGTTTTCATCATCATTTTCTTCATGTGCAGCAATCATTTCATCAGTTTCATGCATTATTTCGTCGAAATTTAACATATTTGCATCATCCTCAATATCTTGTTTTGGAATAAGGATATTCTTTTGTAAAAGACCTTGTTTTGATTTCTGTAAAAGATTTGCTGCGACTGCTTTTATATTTGCTGATTTCAATTGTGAAGATCCAGAGTTGACAATTTTTATAGAGCGAATCTCTTTGATGTTTTGTGATGTGACCGGTACAATAATTGAACGTGATTTATTAATTCCATTTTTGCTTTGATTGTTTTTAGAGTCTTCTATAACAAATTTTAACATTCATTAGATGATACAAAAACAAGAATAAGAAGAAGATGTAATACACTCACCTTTCTTCAAGTTGTTGTTATTACTTGTTTTCGTCAACGAACTGTTTCTATGGTTCTTAGTACTGTTTCTTGTGCCACGCTTTTGTATAGGTATGGCTTCTTTTTGTTGTTGTTGTTGGCGCTGAGATTTAGCATTAGCTTTTACGGGTTTTTTCTCATTATAACTGTTGTTGCTCTCACTTTCAGGAGATGGTAAACATGAGCTTAATAAATCAAAATCATTGTTTATATCCCTACATAAAGCAAAATTTACACGTATATAAAATTTTCACATATTTCATCACCGGATAACAAACTTACAAATCTAAATTATCACTTGACAATCCGCTATCTGATGCGGCAGACGAAAAAATAGGCTCATTAAAATTATCATCTACAAATATAGCATTCTCGAGTTCATTTGTGAAAATATCATCTTGTCCTCCAAAATCTGCTGCATTCAATAACTCATCCGACAAAATCGAATCTAGCCAGTCATTATTCTAATTGGAAAAAAATGAGAACATGAGAATGAAAGAAAAAGAGAATAAAGAATTCCATATTGTACATCCATAAATAAACACAAGTGTTTTGCTTATGAATTGAGAGATGAATGTCATATACTCAAAAACATATTTTGCGCATTTCAAGTGAGAGAGTATGTATGTAGGTATTTCAAAATTTCATCATTTTATGTAAATAATTATAAATATAACGTAACATTTATTATGAATCATGCAGAAGACCTCAATCAAATTTGCTTGCTAACGCAAGCAATTTTTTCTTTAAAACATATTTTCTATCATTCCTCTCACTTTTTTTGCACTTTTTAAAGAAAGCCATTATCACACGTTTTCTTACAAAGAAGTCTGCTTTTTTAAAAGAAAAATTGACTTTAATTTGTGAAATCGAACTGATAAGAGCAAGAGGACGTAAAGATGAGAGATAAGAGCAGAATTTTTCTAGAAAAATAAATGCAAGCATAGATATTTACCAAAATATTATTATCCATGTCTGTTTTTACTTTGCGATTCTATTTTTAGTATGTAAATAAAACCACGAAAAATATGTTTAATTAATTTTTCACTTATTTGCTCATCTCCTTCCGAAAGAAATCTGACTTTTAATGAGAACGATCCTCCCGAAATGAATTTTTACTCGTGACACGTCAACTTAGGACGCTATCAACTCTTAATGCATATTCATTTCAAATATTTTCACATATTATACTCTTTTTAAATAGAAATATGGAAATTTAATCATTTGGATATTTAATTAAGACTATAAAGAATAATTCTAAGAAAATAAATTATAAGCTTTCATAGAGAATTTTGATGAAAACAAGGATTTATTAAAGTTGTTCCAACGATTTATTTAAATGTGACGATTTATCAAAGTTTTACTAAAACCTTTTTGTATGTTTTCATTTGCTTCTTTCATTCAAGAAAGCGACATTTCGGGAAAAAATATCAAAAATAAGTGATTTAAACGTTTTAAAGACATTTTTACATTAATCTTGTTTTACTTTTAATATAAATTTTAATATAAAAATATAAATAACAAGCAAAAGAAATTATTTTATCAATATAAACAATTTTTGTATGTGAAGCAACAAAAATGGCATCAACTTCGAAAAAATCAGTGACGGAAGATTTATCAAATGTTGAATTTGAGACAAGTGAAGATGTTGAAGTTGTTCCAACATTTCAATCGATGAAATTACGTGAAGAACTCTTAAGAGGAATATATGCTTATGGTAAAAATTAAATTCATTTAAAAATATCAAAACAATAACCTGTAAATAAATTTTAGGATTTGAGAAACCATCAGCCATTCAGCAGAGAAGTATTTTACCGATTGTAAAGGGACGCGATGTAATAGCACAAGCTCAATCCGGTACTGGTAAAACCGCAACTTTTTCAATCGCAATTTTAGAGAAATTAGACACGGCTCTTCGTGAAACTCAAGTTCTTTGCTTATCTCCTACTCGCGAATTGGCCGTACAGATTCAAAAAGTCATTCTCGCTCTTGGAGATTTTATGAACGTTCAATGCCATGCTTGTATTGGAGGTACAAATTTGGGAGAAGATATTCGCAAATTAGATTATGGTCAACATGTTGTAAGTGGAACTCCAGGTCGAGTTTTTGACATGATAAAACGTCGAGTGCTGAGAACTCGTGCAATTAAAATGCTGGTAAGTATTAATTTTTATTATTTCTATTTAAGTTAAATTGATATATATATCGTATTGTTAATAGGTTTTGGATGAAGCTGATGAAATGTTAAACAAAGGTTTTAAAGAACAAATTTATGATGTATATCGTTATTTGCCACCAGCTACACAAGTATGTTTAATTTCTGCTACATTACCACACGAAATTCTGGAAATGACTAGCAAATTCATGACGGATCCCATTCGTATTCTTGTAAAACGTGATGAATTAACACTTGAAGGTATCAAACAGTTTTTTGTTGCTGTCGAAAGAGAAGAATGGAAGTTTGATACACTGTGTGATTTATACGATACACTGACAATCACACAAGCAGTCATTTTTTGTAATACAAAGAGAAAAGTCGATTGGTTGACTGAAAAAATGCGTGAAGCAAATTTCACTGTCAGTTCTATGCATGGTGACATGCCACAAAAAGTAATTTTATAAATTATTGATTCAAAAGAATGATTTTAAATGGATTATTTGATTACAGGAACGTGATGAGATTATGAAAGAATTCCGATCTGGACAAACAAGAGTTTTAATCACAACTGACGTTTGGGCAAGAGGTATTGATGTTCAACAAGTTTCTCTCGTTATCAATTATGATCTACCAAACAACAGAGAATTGTATATTCACAGGTAGATAAATTTAACTTCTATTAATATGCGCCTGTTACAATTAAACTTTAACGAATTTTAGAATCGGTCGCTCAGGTCGTTTCGGTCGCAAAGGTGTTGGCATTAATTTTGTAAAATCAGACGACATAAGGATTCTTAGAGATATTGAACAATACTATTCAACGCAGATCGATGAGATGCCTATGAATGTAGCAGATTTGGTTTAAGTGTATTTTAACTTAACTTTTTTGAATTATTTAAGTATCTCCATACATTTAATATAATAATCATAAAATTGCTTTCACCGTAAATTGATTAATAAAATTAATAGTCACATGAATGATTTTTTTTTGATATATATGATTGAAATTTATTAAATTCTATGACAGATTGTCACTATAAAAATATTGCGCCAATGGATATCGAATTAGAAATGCAAAACATGAACAAATAATTTGAAAAACAAGAATATAGTTGTTCAATTTTTCTTCATGAATTGGTCCAGTAAATAGGATAAAGAAATTGATGATTGTAAGATTGTTGCATATAATTATACCGTCGTCTTCGTTCTTTTCCCACTTTATCAATTTCAGTGTTTTAAGTATAACAAATATTAAACGTCCCAAAGAATTCAATTCATTTTCTTTAAAAGTTGTTTTGCTGTAGTTTAAAAGACCAGTCTCGGGATCAAATTTAGGAAGTCGATGACGAGGACATGGAATAAAATGAAAAAGTTGTGGCACTGAATATAAGAAATTCAATATTTGTGGTATGAAAAAGAGTAAAATTGTTTTGCTAAAGTGTCCTAAGATGCCAACCACAGCAAATGTCATTCCAGATAAATAGTTGAACGTGTCACCTACAAACACTTGTGAAGGGTATCTAAAAAACAAATATAATGAGTTATTATTGGGTATTTCAAAAAAAAATGAGCGCTTTTTATGTCGTCTTATACAAATATTCAATTTCTCAAAAACTATTTGGCTAAATGACAAACGGTGAAAAACATAATATTTCTATGACTATTGAGCAGTTTTTAAGATACATTTGATGAGTCATTATTTTTATTAAATGTTTTTAATTTGACTCGTAAATTCTTGAACAAAATGTTTTTTTTGCTATGAAATTTAAAAAGCGATTTTTTCAAAATTTTTTCATTGACGAAAATTAGCTTGTGCATTGTAAATTAAGTTCCTTTTTAGTACTTTAAAGAACTGTAAGCAAAAAGTAATTATCTTAAGTAGTTAAAAAGTTATGAATGATTAAAAATTAGGACTTAAAAATGTAGACTTTTATTGAAATGCCCATATCTCGGTAATTACCCAACCGATGGAAATGATTTATACACCATTCGATCCGTCATAAAATGGATTACAAAATACAACTCAGTGGATAGTAATTAAAGTTTTCATCATTTTCCATACAATTTTCAAAAATTCATTTGTTTACATCATGGCGAAAATGTAAACAAAGAATTTGACAATTTTCTTTCGCTCATATCTTTTCAATATTATCGTTTCAAACTCAAATTGGTGCTTTAATTGTTTAATTATAACTTAGTTTAGTTAATTAAAACAGAATAAGGATGAGGGACGATGATATTGAAAAGATATGAGCGAAAAAAAATTGTCAAATTCTTTGTTTACATTTTCGCTATGATGTAAACAAATGAATTTTTAAAATTGTATGGAAAATGATGAAAACTTTAATTATTGGGTAGTTTCCTGAAAAACTGCCGTTTTTTTTGCTCACTATTCAAACACAATTTTCTCGTAACCTACTAACTCAATTGATTAACGGTGAAAAGTATATTATTACTAGCATTTGTAAGCAGTTTTTAGTTTGGTTTGATCCTGATTTACTTACAATAAGTATTTTTAAATTGTCTCAGAAATTTTGCACAAAAATTGCTTTTTTCACTTTAAAATTTTAGCATCAATTTTCTAGAAACTTTTCCACCAACAAAAAATCTCTGATACTTTGTAAATTAAGTTTCTTTTGAGCACTTTTAGGAACTGCAAATAGAATTGAAATATCTTTCATAATTAAAAAGATATAAGCGTTCAAAAATGACGAACTAAAAATGGAGGCTTTTAGTAAATCGCTCATATCTCAGGAAATACTTAACCGATCGAAAAGATTTATATACCATTCAATCCGTCTTAAAATAGGCTACAAAATAACATACAGTAATTGCCATTTCTAGATTACATTGATTTTCATACATTTTCAAAATTCTTTTGTTTACAAAATGAAATTGTAAACAATCGACATTTTGTAATTTTCTTTCGTTCAAATCTCTTTAACATTTAAGTCTCTGGCTTTTATCCTGTCCCAGTTAACAATTGTAAGTATAATTTAACGATTAAAACATTTAACTATGTTTGCAACAATTGTATTAAAGAGATTTGAATAAAAGAAAATTACAAAATGTCGATTGTTTACAATTTTCATTTTGTAAACAAAAAATTTTGAAAATGTATGAAAATCAATGTAATCTAGAAATGGCAATTACTGTATGTTATTTTGTAGCCTATTTTAAGACGGATTGAATGGTATATAAATCTTTTCGATCGGTTAAATATTTCCTGAGATATGAGCGATTTACTAAAAGCCTCCATTTTTAGTTCGTCATTTTTGAACGCTTATATCTTTTTAATTATGAAAGATATTTCAATTCTATTTGCAGTTCCTAAAAGTGCTCAAAAGAAACTTAATTTACAAAGTATCAGAGATTTTTTGTTGGTGGAAAAGTTTCTAGAAAATTGATGCTAAAATTTTAAAGTGAAAAAAGCAATTTTTGTGCAAAATTTCTGAGACAATTTAAAAATACTTATTGTAAGTAAATCAGGATCAAACCAATCCTAAAAACTGCTTACAAATGCTAGTAATAATATACTTTTCACCGTTAATCAATTGAGTTAGTAGGTTACGAGAACATTGTGTTTGAATAGTGAGCAAAAAAAACGGCAGTTTTTCAGGAAAACTACCCAATACTATCCACTGAGTTGTATTTTGTAGTCTATTTTATGACGGATCGAATGGTGTATAAATCATTTCCATCGGTTGAGTAATTACCGAGATATGGGCATTTCAATAAAAGTCTACATTTTTAAGTCCTAATTTTTAATCATTCATAACTTTTTTAACTACTTAAGATAATTACTTTTTGCTTACAGTTCTTTAAAGTACTAAAAAGGAACTTAATTTACAATGCACAAGCTAATTTTCGTCAATGAAAAATTTTTGAAAAAATCGCTTTTTAAATTTCATAGCAAAAAAATCAATTTTGTTCAAGAATTTACGAGTCAAATTAAAAACATTAAATAAAAATAATGACTCATCAAATGTATCTTAAAAACTGCTCAATAGTTCTTAGAAATATTATGTTTTTCACCGTTTGTCATTTAGCCAAATAGTTTTTGAGAAATGATATTTGTATAAGACGACATAAAAAGCGCTCATTTTTTTTTGAAATACCCAATAGATATCTGTCTAATATGTGTTTAATAATTTCCTTACTTGTTAAATTTCCACAAAGCTAAAGTTGTAGCCAAGTAAGGAAGCATAATATATAATGAGAGTTGATGTTTCTCTGCAACCGAGTCATTGATAATTTGAATCATGTTAAAAATGATGACACAGCTTGAGATGATGATAGATTGACCCACTTCTAATCCATTTATTCCTGCTAAAATATTGATAGCATTTGTGCAGAAAACTGCAAGCATTCCCATATAAATGTAATAGAGAAATCCAATATCGATTGATTTCGATATAATGTTATGAACTATCTTTGGTAAAATTATAGTTGTTGAATTGAAATTCACATAATATACAATTAAGAGAGGTAATGAGGCAATAGTTGGTAATAATAATTTATGACGCCATCGTAGATCAAGTACATCATCAGCAAAACCAAGTAAAATCATACAACAAATTGATAACAGAGCTGCAATTAATTCCACAAATTCATGATGTGGAAAGTTCACATCAGTTTTTCCCTCAAAAAATATATGACCAAATGGTATTGGAATAAAGCAAAATAGTGCGATTAAGAACACACAACCAGTTACCACACCAAATGCTTCAGGACTGAAATCAAAAGATTTATATTAGATAATATAGACATAGTTATTGATATGATTATACATACATTTTGTTTTTGTTTCTTTTGTTCATGTCAATTCCAGAGATTCCAGCTTTTAGAAACATTTCTTTTAATCCCGGTATGAGTTTACATGCAAGAAAGTATGCACATATTGAAATAACTAGGTTGATAATAATTGAGAACAACATTTTCTCTATGTATCTAAACAAACAATTAGCTGATTAAATCCTTTATTGTTTTTCTAAATAGAAATATTGAAAATTTCAAACGATTGCACCTTTATCTGTTCAAATAAGCACACGTGTATAATTTAGAATACAATGATGAAAGAGAATGCATGTGCTTTAAGATTATGATTTACCGTGTTCTTTTTGACATTATTGATTCAAATGTTATAATTATTAGATAGTTTTATTTGAATCTTATTTTTATTTTCTTAATAGAATTTTTATAAGAAAGATTATTTATGAAAAAGTATCAAAATTACTCGAGTGGTGGCTCTAAACTGTCTTGCTATTACTTTTATTCGAGAGAAGACAGTGTTCTGTAATATTGATTCATTGGTCTACTTATACTTTTTGAAAAATAGAAAATACTAAAATAATAGTGTTTAGAGCAGAAATAAAATGTCACATCGTACTGGAATTACATGTAATATCATAAATTTTATGATTAGAGATTAATCTCATTTATTTCTTCATATAAATTTAGGTAACTCTGAATTATTGAAATTTTTCGCAAAATGTAAAAATGGAAAGACTAGACTCATTAAAGTGTCAATTGAGAATGGTGAGACGAATTGAGTGTAATTGATTATATTCGACACATGATTTTAAATGCTTATAATATATTGTAGAGGAGCTTGTTTTGGTTGCTCATAAAGATGTGAAATATGACTGGAAGCAGGACTTTAATAGAAATATTTCAAAAGAAATTATTGAAGAAGATGTTCCTTGTTATTTAATTTATCGTCTCGATGATAAAACTTCGGAAGGTTATGCATGGATGCTTATTTCGTGGGTTCCTGATACAGGTAAAATTTTTTTTTGCTTTTTCATCTCATGTATGTGTCATAAAATTTATTTTTATTTATCTTACTAATATTCATTCAGCTACTACACGACAAAAAATGATATATGCAAGTACAAAGTTGACTTTAAAACAACAATTCGGATCATCTCAATTAAAAGAAGAGTATCATGCGACAACTCTTGATGAAATGTCCTTTGAGGGATATATGAAAAATAAAGCTTTTATGCAAGCACCAACTCCACTAACTCGAGGTGAGGAAGAAATGAGAGAATTAAAACGCTCAGAAAATAAGGCTGAGATTGGTATCGATGCAAGACATCAGACAATGAGTGGAATTGTTTGCCCAATTACTGAAGCTGCCAATCAAGCAATAAAAGATATGTTACGAGGTGCATATAATTATCTTCAATTTCAAATTGATCTCGAGAAAGAAGAAATTAATATATCAAAGGCTGATAATATTGAAGTCGTCAAATTAAGCTCACAATTGCCAAACGATCATGCCCGCTTTCATATTTATCTCTTTAAGCACTCTTATGAGAGTGATTTTCTCGAAAGTTATGTCTTCATTTATAGTATGCCAGGATACTCTTGTTCTGTTAAAGAAAGAATGATGTATTCATCATGCAAAGCTCCATTTCTTGACCACATTCATTCCTTAGGTATTGATTTTGCCAAAAAACTTGAGGTTGATGATCCTTCAGAATTATTTGAAGAAAACCTCATAGAGGAATTGCATCCTAAAAAATTGTTACATAAAACACAGTTTGCAAAACCTCTTCCTCCATCAAAACGTGGTCCACGACGACTGATCAAATAAAGTGTAATAGAAATTAAAGTGAGATGCTAAAAAATTATTATTATTTCGTATACACACACATGTATTACATGTATACAAAGTGAATTATCATTATATACACAATTATATGCATATGTTACTGAACAATTCATATACCCTTATGTCTTTTTATTGTATTTAAAACAACAAAGAATTGTTCATTATTATCATTTGTTTGTTTTATAATTAAATGCTACACCGATATACATGAAAACCAGTGACCAAGTACCCGTGTTGCAGATCGGTGTACTTAAGCGCATTTTTGGTGCCTAGATAAGAGTTTATTACAAATTACAGAAATATTAGATGCGTTTATAAAACAGATTCATGCGATAAGATATACTGGTTAAAGTAAATTTCAAATGTTGAGGATTTGTAAGATTTGTGAGAATTCGAATGAAATAATTGAAATTTAAGTTGCAGCAAATAGCAGTCAATTAAGAATTCAGCAACTATGTCTTGTTTTGTTTACATTTTCATATAGAAATATATTTTATAAAAACTCGAGTAATGTAATTGCTGCTTATAATCCTAATCTATTAAAATTCTCGAAATCGTCTTTATAAATTTCGATGATTTGAAAATAACGATCAAATTCAAAAATACGCGAAGTTGGCTACGCGCTGCTGAAAAATTTTTTGATCGCAGTCAACTTCGCGAAAAAAATTTTGTTTACAATTTCATATGGATAATAATTCATACATTTCACCAAGTATTATTGACTAGTGACAGGGAAATATAGAATAAGCGCTCACGACCACTAACTTGTCTAGCACAAATCTAACAACAAAACCGGAATGTCGCTAAGCTTCAATAGTTTTCGAGATCTCAGAGGGGACAGCCAGCCACAAAGTGAAATGTATATAGCTGCATTGTTGTTCCAACTAAATCGCTAAAAAAATTTTTCATCAATTCTACATTTAATTAAAATAGAAAGTTATATTTTAAAACAAAAAACAATTTTGTTTTATTAATACTATTTATCGGTAGTTGATTCATTCAATGCTTTTTCACTAATTTCTCATAATGATAACGTTTGCAGTCTGAATTTTTAAAAGACAAGATCTGTTTCTTTTAATTTGCTCATCCCAAGCATTTATATCCCATTGTCGATCTGTTTTCCATTTCATTGCAATAACGCAACTTCTTTCATTGTAGTTCCTGTTAATTTCATTATTCCCACTATAAACATAAAAATAAATTTTTTTATAGTGAGAAGATGAATAAAATGTATGAATGAGAAAGTATCTCGATAATGCAACTCCGACAATTACGAGTGTGTCCACACTAAAAAGCCCATCTTCATGCTCTTGGACCCGCCACTCTGGCACAATTTATTTAGCCACATTACTATAATGACATATTACTACAATCTTTCCAAAACATGTACCTCCATTCTCATACAGTGCGCCCATCGAGCACCACCAATTTATTGACTATTCCCCAACAACAATCTTCGTCGAAACCTTCTCATCTACCATAAACAGAATGAATGTAGACAACTCTGCCGACCATACAGTCAGCTGCAAAACTACCAACCCACCTTCCAAACCCACCTTTCCATCCCCAGTTCTCCGCCACACCCACACTCACACACTTGATATCCTTCACTCTCTTCAGCTTTACCATGGCTGCGTAACCAAGCCCTGTCGCTCTGACTTTCTGCTCATAACAACCCGCGCCCACAAATCTTTCTTTGACGCCACATAACTCCCCACCATAACACAATCCAGTCGTGAATCAAACCTAACACAACTCCCACCCCCCGCGCACCCACTCACCACCACAACTTCGCCCCGCCACAACTCCATCCTACTCATCAGTCACACACCACACCCACCGCTCCCTCAACTTCCAACAACAGAAACTCCTTCACAACCACCACACAACCACCACCACCACACCCACCCACCTCCGCTGCAACCCAACATCCTTCTCTTCCTTACATCCTGATCAAATCCTCTCATTATCTCTACATACCACCTTCTTCTGCTGCCTTCTTACTCGCCCATCAAACATCTATCCTGCATGAATAGCGATCGCAAGCGTCCCTACCTCGCCTACCAATAGTATCTCTNAACCAGTGACCAAGTACCCGTGTTGCAGATCGGTGTACTTAAGCGCATTTTTGGTGCCTAGATAAGAGTTTATTACAAATTACAGAAATATTAGATGCGTACATAAAACAGATTCATGCGATAAGATATACTGGTTAAAATAAATTTCAAATGTATAGGAAATTTCATTTGTAAGATTTGTGAGAATTCGAATGAAATAATTGAAATTTAAGTTGTAGCAAATAGCAGTCAATTAGGAATTCAGCAACTATGTCTTGTTTTGTTTACATTTTCATATAGAAATATAATTTATGAAAACTCGAGAAAACTCCTAATCTATTAAAATTCTCGAAATCGTCTTTAAAATAAATTTTGTTGATTTGAAAATAACGATCAAATTCAAAAATACGCGAAGTGGGCTACGCGCAGCTGAAAAATTTTTTGATCGCAGTCAACTTCGCGAAAAAAATTTTGTTTACAAATTTCAATATGAAAAATTAATTCATAATTTCCCAAGTTATATGACTAGTGACAGAAATATAAATAAGCGTCACGCCACTAACTTTTTAGCACAAATCTAACACAAAAAACCGGAAGTCGCTAGTTATCATAGTTTTCGAGATCTCAGAGGGACAGCCAGCCAGCCAGCCAAAGTGAATGTATAAGCTGCTTGTTGTTCCAAAAATGCGCTAAAAAATATTTTCAATTATCTACATTTATTAAATAGAAAGTTTATATTTTAAAACAAAAAACAATTGTGTTTTATTAATACTATTTATCCGGTAGTTGATTCAATTCAATTGCTTTTTCACCTAATTTCTCATCATGATAAGTTTGCAGTTTCGAATTTTTAAAAGACAAGTCTGTTTCTTTTAATTGCTCATCCCAAGCATCTTTATATGCCATTCGTCGATCTGTTTTCCATTTATATTGCCAATAACGAACTTCTTTCATTGTAGTTCCTGTTAATTTCATTATTCCCACTATAAACATAAAAATAATTTTTTTATATGAGAAGATGAATAAGAATGTATTGAATTGAGAAAGTACCTGAGAATGCACCTCCGACAATACCGAGTGCTCCACCAACTAAAAAGCCAGCTGTCATGCCTCTTGGACCCATCTGCAAAATTTATTTATGAATTACTATAATGAATATCATAAATTTTCCAAAACATGTACCTTCCATTTATAAAGTGCGCCAGTTGTAGCACCACCAATTATATATTCAAAAATTGTAAATTCATTACGATAAACAGAGATGAATGTAGAAATGCCGACATAAGTCATTGCAAATAAACCAATTCTCCAACCGAATTTCCATCCAGTTTTCGCAAAGCTAATCAACATTGAATCTTGCAATTTCTTTTTAGCTTCTAAATGTGTGGTAAAAGCTGTCGCTTGATTTCTGTCCATAAAATCGGTATAAGATTTTCTTGAGCCAATAAATCCACCATAACACAATCCAGTGAATAAACCTAAAAATCCGGCATTATATATTGAATGCAATTCTGGTGAAATATTATCATAGTCACTAAAATTAGATAATTGAAAATAAAAATATTTTTAACAAACAAAACAATAACAACATACTCGAGTTGAAACATTTTTTTAATTCTATCAAATCCTGTCTCATTATCTTCAAAAGATTCTATACTTTTTGCTGTTTTTATTCTCGGATCAACAACATCATGATGAATAGCTGTATCGATAGGCGCTGCGACTGCTACAAAATAAGGTATTCTAGTTAATTTAATTAAACACCTAAAAGGCATTCTTATTTTTGGGCAATTTATATATAAATTTATATAAGAGAGAAATGTTAAGAAAACTGTAGAACAGGGGGTGAACAAGTGTAAATGTGTAAGATACTACATTCGAAGAAATAAAAGTTTCTTGCATTTCTTCATTTAGTCACAAGCCCGTCAAAAAATAATTAAAGGAAGCATTTTTTCGTTTATCAGAAACTATAATTTACTTTATCTATTCCAAGTGTGGATAAACCAGTTGGTGGCATTAAAAGGTAAGCAGCTAATTGACATAAAAAATTCAGATTGTATTGTGTCTACGTTTTACACTCAGAAATATTCTAAAAAGACAAAAAATTATTTCAAAATCGACTCTTTGATTTTACAAAAAATTCTAATAATTTGACTATTTTTCTGAATTTACCAATGAAAAAACTTTGAATTACATATAGTTATAGCTATTTTATAATAAACTTTTGCTGTAAAATATCAAACATGAGTATTGCATTCGCCATATTATATTTTTCTATCAATCTATCAATGTTCTCAAAAATCACTTTCTTTTATTCCACACAGAAAAATGAGTAGCTCTGAAGAAGTTTCTTGGATTTCATGGTTCTGCGGTTTGCGAGGAAACGAATTTTTCTGTGAAGTTGATGAAGATTACATTCAGGATAAGTTTAATTTGACAGGACTAAATGAGCAAGTGCCCAACTATAGACAAGCGCTTGATATGATTCTTGATCTTGAGCCAGATGAGGATGAAATTGATGTTAATCCAAATCAATCAGATCTAATTGAGCAAGCTGCTGAGATGCTATATGGGCTTATTCATGCACGCTACATTTTAACAAATCGCGGAATCGCGCAAATGATTGAAAAATACCAGAGCGGCGACTTTGGTCATTGTCCACGCGTGTATTGTGAAAGTCAGCCAATGTTACCGTTAGGTCTTAGCGATGTTCCTGGCGAAGCTATGGTTAAATCTTATTGCCCGAAATGCATAGACGTTTACACTCCAAAATCATCTCGCCACCATCATACTGATGGTGCCTATTTCGGCACTGGCTTTCCTCATATGTTGTTTATGGTTCATCCTGAATATCGACCAAAGCGACCTGCCAACCAATTTGTCCCAAGGTAAATATCGATTTTATACATATTTTATAATCATCGATTTTTTTAATTACAACACTTTCATTTGATTACCTAGGTTGTATGGATTTAAAATTCACAATTTGGCTTATCAAATACAATTACAAGCTGCTGCGCAATTTAAACAGCCTAGAACAAACTAGCAATCTGAGAAGGTGAGAACGAAAGTGAGAAATTATAATTAAAAGATACAAACTTTCTAATCTATCGTCACATTTAATTTTTGTTTTAGCGACTAATTAATAACAGTACTGAAGTTAGGCTTGTTTGAACATCAACCAAATAAATGAGAAATGGATAGAAGAATTTAATTAATTAAAATAGTTCTTCACTGATTGACATCATATTTAGTCGTATTTCCATAATTTGTTAAAAGAGAAAAAATCAAAAAAGAAGAAGAAACAAGCCATTCACATAAACACACACACACACAGACATCTTTTTTTCTCCATAAGTTTTGTCTATGTCAACATTATTTGAAATAATAAATATCCTATTATTTAAAATGCTGTAATCCTCCTTTTCACATCCAATCTACAGTCATTGTTTTCCTTCTATTTCCTCATTCACTTTTACTTGTGAAAATGGATATAATATGAAAATGACTTTAAAGTAATAAAAATTGATATAATTATGATAATTGATTAAAGCATAAAAGAGTTATGATAATAATTATAAACTTGAGTATTTTTATTCTAATTTATTTTTTGTTGTTGATTTTTACACAAAAGTATAGTAGTTAGTTGATGTTGATTTTAATTCTATTTATAATAATTTGCTGATGGCGTTCCATAAGTGCTGAGAGGTATTTGGCTTATGTTTGTTGTTGTTCCATAAATATTTTCACCACCGCCAGACGGAAGATAATCAACATCGTAATAAATAGCACTGGCAAGTGATGTATTACTTCTACTTTTCGGACGAGGTACTTGAAAATTTCTACCTAACAAATCTATACGATCCTCTTCTTCACTCGAGCTTGAGTTTTCTAATGTTCTTGCGCCATTCGAACGTAAACCAAGTCTATTGAAAGAAATATTTTTTTTTTTCAATAAATTTATTTTAAAAAACTGATAAATTTAAAATTTTTACCTTGGAAGTGGAACAGGTGGATGTTGAAGATTCATATTATGATGACGTGATTGCATTGTCATTCCTCCATTCATTGCAGGATGATATGTAGGAAACATTGCAGATGAAGGACGTGTAATTGCTGCATGTGCAACTGGTTCGGCAGCATAATGATTTGCTTGTGCCATAACATCTGCGATTTGTGCCCATCGCATTCTATCTTCTAAACTCACTTGATAAGTCATTGGTGGTCCTACCACTGGTGTTTTTACTTGAGCACCTCCCATATAGCCAAATACTGGACTTCCTATCATTGCATTTTTATGTTCGCGTTGCCATTTTCGACTAAGAATTAAATTTTTATAAAAAAAGTGTTTAAGTATTTTTTTTTTAAAAAAATAAATTTATAATACCTCCACATGATAAGACAAACGAGCGTTAAAATTATGATAATTATCGCTGCTACAGAAGCGCCTACGGCAACAGCTAAAACCTCTCCATCAATCTCACATGCCGATCTGTAACATAATTAATTTCTTGTTTTTTAAATATTCTCTCAGCAAGAGACCGCTATCAATTTTACCCATAATATGAGCCAATGCAGGTACAAACATGATTGCCATTTTTATCGTAACTACATGTTCCTCGATTATTACAGTAAGCTGCATCGGAACAAGTTAAACATTCTCGTCCAGCACTTTGCGGTCGATCGCTATTTGGATCTTTAAAACCGGAATTGCATTGACATCTGTAAAAAAAGATGAAATTTTTATTAAATCTTATCTTATTTTTGCGCTTAAAATCTTATTAGTACTTACGTATAACTTCCCCAGATATTTGTGCATGTAGCTTCTATATGACAATCGTTTAGATCATGTGATAGACATTCATTCAAATCTTGAACAGCTGACACTGATCCGGGCGGGCTGTCGACATAAAGCGCGGAATTTCCGATGTTGTTATTTCGTCTATGAATCACGCCAATCAAATGACGTTGAATTTCGTTTCTGATTGTCGGTTGCATTGTTTGTATGCCTTCTTCAATCATAAGAGTAAGATTAAGAAAAACTCCAGCCATTCCTTTCGATGCATCGCCTTGATAAATATTATTTAATGTCACATCCATAAATTCATCAGAAAAGGGCGTCATGCTCATTGCCGTATCAATCTAATAGAAAATAGAGAGAGAGAGAGAGCATTACAAAACATGCATGCAAAAATAATTAAAAATAGCAAGTGAAAGTTTAACTTACAGCACGAAAACTTTCATATTTGAGTGTGCGATAAGGCTCTGATAAAGAATCATTAAATAGCGGATCCCAATTGATTTTATGATCGCGATATCGATCAACGCGAAGTGAAACAACTAAAGACACAATCTTTCTGCATGGTTCACGATGTTTTCTTCTTGCGTAGCCTATTTATTATTTTTTAAGCACATGGGAGTTATCAGTAATAATGAAGCGAAAAAGAAAGGGAAGAGAAAGAGCGAGTTAAAAAAGAATTTATTAAAATATTTTAGAGTGAAGAGCATGTGTGTGGTGTTTATATAAATTTTTTTCTTAAATTAGATATGAATGCTTGCTTGCCTATCTATTTTTTTTTAAAAAAAAAACAAACTTACCCGGTTTACAGTTACAACTTGAAACACCGTTTTCAGTTTTACATTTCTCATTTTGCGTTTGATCGCACGTTGAATCATCGCCAACTATACATGTATCAATACGAACTGGCATCGAAGATTGTTGTAGTGATGCGGCTGGAAATTTGGGTCTTACTAGAGGGCGGTTTTGTTGTTGTTGCTGCTGCTGTTGATAAGAATGCTTTTTAGTTGTTGTTGGCTCAGTTTCGGCAATGACTTGACCAGTTCCTGTGACAACCATATGCGGTTGATAAGCTTTTGTTGGTTGTATTTGTGAATTAGAAAATTGTGCTGGTGCATCAGTCGATTCACCCAATAGATTTATATAAGTTCTTTTTCCATCAATAGACACAAAATCTTGACCACCTGATGGTGCCAATAAAATATCATTGCCATCATAATTATATGGTTTAATATTAATTGTTTGTTGTGATCCCGTATTACCGGTTGGGCCTTGAATTGCTGATAATGTTACATCAAAAATTTCAGGTACAGGTCCATAAGGATTATGATGAAGATTTGTTTTTTGACCAGGTTTAAATTCGGGATCATCTAAAACAACTCCCGGACGTGCATGAAATTGTGGAATGGAAGATATTGGAGTCAATGGTGTAGTTTCTAAAGGTGAAGTTTTAATAACTGGAGGTAATTGTTGAGTTGATTTAGTATTTGATGTAGTTAATTCTAAGGACGAAGTAGTACTGCTACTACTTGAACTTGTTTCATCATTATTATTAAATGAGGATTCGAGTGAGCCACTGCTGCTAATTGTATTTATTGTCTCCGATGAATCAGTCAATTTTTGTATTGTGTTTACTTCTGATGTCGATTGAATAATTGTCACAACTGTTGGTGAAATTTCATTTTTAGCGTCTTTTGTTAGTTTATTCTCTTTACGCTTATCTTCTTCTTCTTCTTCTACTTCAATGTTGTTTATACCAATTTCGTGTTGACTGTTATTGCTATTCAACACACTCGTTATATTTTTATTGTTTGTTAAAATTTCATTATTTGTTATTTTATCATAATGTGTTGGTATTTGTTGTGGCTGAGGTTGTCGTCGATGGAAAGTATTTGTAGGGCGTGTTGGTCTCTTCCAAGGAGGTCGATTTTGAGAAATAAAACCCGGTCTCAAGTTTTGTTGCATAGAAGGAACAATCTGTTCTGGAAGCGGAACTCCCGTTAAAAATGGTCGCACTGGTAAAGAGTTTTCTGGTCTTTCGAAAGGAATTTGAATATTTGTATTTAAATTTTGATTGTCATCACTGGCGGGCACTTGAGCTTCAGAAATTCTCGGCGGACCGCGATTATTGATTCGATTATTTGGTGGTCTTCTGTTGCCTTGACCATTTGCATGTACATTTACATTGCCATTCAATAAATTAACTATTCCTGTAATGATATCTTGAATATCAGGATTTTGTTGTCTTGGCACTGTTGGATTTAAATCATTCACAATCTCCATCGGCATAGCAGAATTGTTGAAGAGGGGTCGTGAAAGCTGCATCAGATCTTTCTGACGAGCCTGACGACCCCTTTGCACTAAAAAATTCTCAGCATCGTGAGTCTTTTGATTTTCATTAATATCTTCTGCACTCGTTGAGGTTGGATCAATCGCTAAATATCTGCCAAATTGTTTTTCTGCCTCAAGTTTATTGTCTGAGAAAATTGCATCATTTATAATTGGTAATGCGGATCTCTCGACTCTTGTGTAAATTTGTTCATCCTTTTCATCTTCTCTTAAGGCGGCTGTGTTCACTTCATTCTCAAGTTCAACAGCAAAGCTTGATTTTATATTTTCATGTATGTCGGCATCATTTGTTAAAGATTTTGGTGAAATTTGTGATATTGAATCCTGACCATTGATTTCTGTAAAAAGACAAATACAAAATGATTTTTAAATACCGTTAAAAACGCTATGAACTACTCTAAACAGGAATCATTAGAGAGCTATTGCCATAAATGTTGATTCAAGTAGAGAATGAGATTCTTTTTTTTTCTCTTGTTATTCCGGAATCGAATCACTGTTGTTATTGAAAGAAAGTTGCGCAACTATTTTTTTTTAGTATTTTTATTATTATTCGGAAAGCATATATAGAGGGAATTTAAGCATGGGTGTGTAGCGAAACAAATTGTCAAAAGAATTTTTAAGTGAAACTTCATAAAAATGACCGTTACCTATATCGAAATATATAATTCGGAATAACTTAAAGAATTTAGGAAATCTCTTATTTAGGTATAATATAAAAAGTGCAACTAATTTAGTCAGTTTTTTAATAAATATGAATAAAACGATCATAAAATGTAATTGACAGAAAAAGCAGAAAGTTTCATGGCGGATTCAAAACAATTTTTTATGACTGTGTGTCATTATTGAGTCACATTGTACTGCTCATGCAAAACTATTTCTTTTTTGCCACTCATTCATTCATTTTCTTTTATTTGTAAAAATGTCTTACCTGCAATCAGTATTATACAATATATCACTGCAAACGAAATCCTTGTCAGCTGATTCATTTTTGTATTATTTGGGTTTTTCCTAATTATTACAGCAATAATAAATAAAAAAGAGTTCACTATAGACAGTCTTTTAAATTTCTTCCTGCATGTCTTTAAAATTCGTTTTTTGTTAGTACACTTAGAAAGCACCTGTTGTCAATGCTTCTTTTTGTGTAGACAGAGAAGAATGTTCTTGGTATGTTAATTATAGGGTTCTATCTCATGAAATTCCACACTTTCTTTTTCTTCTCTTTTCTCTTTCCTTTCTTTCTTTTTTCTCTCTTTCTTCTACACTTTATGTGATATAACTATGTAACTAAAAAAATTGTATCAAATCTATTTGTTTTTATTATTACACAATTTGTTTATCACGATTTGATCACTTTAGTCATTATTAGTCTTCACTTCTACGTGTTGTGAGGTAATCAGCGAATCTTTGACTTTAATTTTTTTTCTACATATGTGCACACACTTGTTTCAAGAGTCTACATGAAAAAAAAAATATCAGAGAGAAATTTCTATTGTACTGACCTATTTCCCTCTTTCTTTCCGTTTATTTTACCACACATACATTCAAATGTGATCAAGTTTGATTGAAGAAATTTTTATTTTTTAAAATTCTAAAAAAAAATTTTTAACTTTCCTTCAATTTCTTTAATTTAATTAGAATAATTTTTATTTCATTTGGCACTTTTTTCACTTACATTTCGACTATTTAATTTAAATTCGACTGAAAAATATTTTTTTCCACGTACCGTCGTAAGCAAAACCAACCGTGATGGAGAAATTTATTCGTCTTACTCTCTAGAAAACAACTGAAGACACGGCACACACGCAACATAAAAAAGAGAGACTCATACTTTTAGTTCAATCGAGCGAGAGTGTTAGTGTTTTGTTCATTCATTTAAATCAGTTTTCTTTGCTGGCAACACAGCAGTAATCAAAAAATAAAAAAAAGTCTCAAGATCTTTATTAAAGAATTAAAAATCACTGACACTCTCACATGTAGAGTAGATTTAAGTTTTCTTTTCACTACTTAATCCGATTTTATTTCATGTCTTATGTACATGCATTGATGATGAAAATAACGAATAAAATTTAAGCGACAATGATGATAATGATTTTTTTGCACTATTCAATAATCTAAATTTATTTTTTAACAGTTGTTGTGATGAATAGAAATAAAGAGATCATGTCAATTTTTAAAAAATAATTTTTATTGTTCATAGTAGATAATAAAATTCATTAATTCATTATAAGGTGTATACACATATATTCTTTTTATCGAGATTCTCTTTAAAAGGTATATATAGCGATAGATTACATTTATTGGAATTATTTCCTTCTTCTTTTTCTTGATAACTCTTCATTTATACTGATATATAAAATAATATGAGTGCAATAACATATAATTTGAAATAGTCTTTTCCTGCATCATATAAAGATGAGAAATGAGATACGTACATGTTTTTTTAATGTCTAAGTATTTCTCACTTTACCGGGTGTATAATTTCGATCAATGGTCTCTTCCTGTAAAAACATATGTAAACATTTCTCGTTTTGAGCCAATGGATGCCCTGCTATTTTATTAACAAATATTTCCAATCCTTTACGTCTTTCTTCAATGAATTTCTCCTCAAATATTCCTTCATCGCCACCGAAAAAAGGTACTTGTCTCTTCCATGCTTTTGAAGGAAGTGGCGGAACTATAATTTTTGAATCGCGCTCAAGTTCATTCCTTAACCATTCAAAATCTGAATATCTGCGTCGTACACTTGACTCTTTTACCTTGAACACTGGCAGATTTGTCTAAAAAATAATAAAAATGAATAATGACAAAGAGTTTTACATAAGAAAGCATACGTCATGCAATTCTTTAAATGAATTATAGATATTGATTTTTTAGCGTCTTGAATAATAACGTAATATATTCCTACATTAAGTACTCATATAACTGATAAATACATTATTTTTTAATCAGACATATTTTTTTCGCTTGAATTAAGCAATAAAACCCAGTTGGTAATTTATGCTATGATGTCAATATAAATGGATTTTGTAAATTGAAAAAATCTAGATTAAGTATTTATATGTTTATAGTCTAATAATAAAGATTATTATATGAATAAATGAGATTGATTTGAATTCTAACTGGGTTCATTCATTCCAATATGATAAGAAATTTACTTACCTTCATTCTTATTTCATAATCTGTAAACTTTTTCTTCCCCTGGACAATTGTTGTTTGTGGATTTAGTACATCTATTTCAAGAAAATTAGCTGGAGCAGAATACATATCATCCAGAGATTGCTTTTTTGTGTGCAATCGAGAGATCGAACTATTTTCAAAATCATCATTCATTTTCTGTAAAATAAACAAGTTTTTAATAAATCCTTGATAATAATTGTTTTTATTGTATTCATATGCATTAATACTTACTAATAATATCTTTTTAATATAAAACTCTTTTTGCAAAAATGAAATTTTAATAAAAATAATAAATTGATAATAGACCTTTTTCTCTTACAACTTCAGCGCACGTTGTGGTTGTTTCGAGCACTAAATTTCTTCGAAAATGATAAATTTTTCGCATATTGAAAATTGAATGGATAATAAATAGAGTTTGTAAAAGATAAAGAATAAGGGAGTATATCAGGTAAATAATTAAATCTTAATAGATATCTAATTTATCAGGTAAATAAATTTTCTAATAAATTAAAAATGTCTTAAGACAATGTTCAAGCGACCATTTCGTAAATTCAATACATTCAATATATTGTTTGTTTTCTTTAGTTTAAAAGAAACTGTTGAATAGACAAGATTGCTGCTGTATATTGCTCTTAAATTTTTTTTAGTTTAATTTTTATTTTATTATTTGGTGAGTTTTATTTTATTTAAATATATTTATAATGGAATCAAAATAAATCATCAGCATGTCTAGAAAATTTAAAATACCTAAAGAAAAGCGAAATTTTTTGCCCACCCACAGCAACCCACAACCTCTTTTTCGCTCCACACTTATTTTTTTGCATTCAGACATACACATTACACACATTTTTAACTCAAACCTTTTTTTAAAATATCGAACATAGCTTTTAAACGATGTCGCTTGGCCTTGAGATTTTTTGTATATACCACGATATTATTGAATTTATATATGCTCGCCCGCTCTCACCCGTCATAACGCCAATAACATCACATACATAAAATTTTTATTTTTAGAAAGGATGCGAGAAACTTGTTATTAAATAAATGAGGAAGACAAGGAGTGCGAGTGATGTGGGTTCAAGAAAAAAAAAACTCGTTTTCGTTCTTTTAAAATTGGGGTTGAAGGCAATTGGGTTGAGAAAACGTTGTCTTTGTCGTTCTATATAGAATGAAAGAGGCAAACACAAAAAACAATTTTTTTCTTCTTTATTTTTACATTTTTCTACTCCTCATCTTCGTTTCCATGAAATTCCAAAAGTGTACACACATGTGTGTGCCTGCCTGCCTCGCCTCTCACTTACTTATTTTTTTCTGTCTCTCTCTCTCTCTTTCGGTGGGTTGAGATCACTCCGCCGCCGCTCTTTGTATATGCTACGTACAACCGAGAAGGGTAGAAGAACACATTGAATGTGTATATTTATTTTTTCTCTCTCTTTCTTCACATTCGTGTGAAGCACATAGTTATTCGTGTTGTCCGTGGGTCGCAAGGTAGTAGATCGAAGAGGCAAACGAGTTTTATGATGGATTTACAATACAAAAAAAGATCACACACTGTTATTGCTGCTGATTTTTTCAATTGGCTTACTGACGGGCGTTAGAGTGTTGTGACCGAAAATAAAAGATATTTCCTAATCAATTTCACACATATCTCAATACAATGAAGATAATTGTTAGAGTGTGTGATTGTTGTAATCAAGGAATATTAGAATTTTTCATCCCTTGATTTTATTGTTGAATTTCAAATGATTTTTTAGTGATATTGTTTTATAAAATTGATATTATTTTATCATTTGTTTAATTCGTAACTACACTAATTATTTTCATTATTAATTGATAAAATCAAGTTGACTTGATTTAAAATGACTCGAGTTGATAATAAAATACATGACTACAACTTGATAATTAAATTACTTGATATCAACTTGACTTACCAAATTTGATACTTTGGAATAATAATAATAAATTTATAAGGAAAAATTTTTCTAAAAAAATTTCTAGACCATTTTATGCCAACTTGATTCAAACAATATTAAATTTTCATAATCAAAATTAAATTTTTCTTTAAAGAGAAAAATTATTTTGAACAATCTTGTAATATTCCATCATCATATTGTTTTTAATATTTGTAAATAAGTACGCACTTGTCTACACTCACACATATAAAAAATTATTTTTTTATCCTTCACACTCATCCTCGCTCAGACGCAGACATTATAAAAGAAAGGGATGTGTATGCACCACAATTTTCGAATTTTCCCATTCACACAAACAATTTTTGTTTAAGATAGTGTGAGTGAGAGTAGAAGAGGCGAGAGTGAACATTTCGTTTAGTGGCGGCTGTCGTGAGTGAGTGAATGAGTGAAAAACAGGCCCAAGCCATTCTCATTTTCTCATTCGGTGGCAGGCGGCAGGCGATTTCGCTTAAAGAGGGATGTGAAAAGGGAGTTCGAGTGGTTTTTTCAAGGTTTTTAAGCATATGAAATAATTTTTTTACTTTCAATTTATCGGGTAAAAAACTTTAATATGGAATAATCGTGCATATAAAGTGTATTGTAAGAATCTATTGGATAAAAAAGTGAAATAAAATTTTATCGCAAATATTTGCCAGTAAATGATAATGTCAAATCTATTTTAATTGTGAAATCAAATGCCGTTTAAAGAGCAAGTCGGAAAAGAAAAAATCGATTAATTCTAATTACAAAATGGCATAAGGATATATGAAGTGAAAAGATAAAAAAAAGATTAAGATTAAAATACTGACATTGAATAATAAATTAATTATTTAAAAATTGTGAATTGATTGTATAATGGAAAAATTAATAACCATGTAGAATTTCTAAAATAGAGCGTTAAATAATTACTAAAATATGTGTAAGTAAAAATAAGAAATTTTCTATTTCTTTTATTTTAAAACTTTTTTTTAAAAAATAAAGAATTTAGTTAAAGAATTCAATATAAATTATTAAAACAATAAAGATTTAATTTCTCATCCCTCAAAAAAGGATTAAGAATTTGAAAAATGTCCATTTTTAAAAGTTTGTCTCTTCAAATATTCACGCAAGCGCACAACTCATGGATTTTTCCTTTTTCATCTTTTTTTAGATTCATTCAAAGCGATTAATGATATACAGGCAATAAATAAGCAGAGAGTGTAGATAGCTATGACAACATTAGTACCTACGTCTCAGAATCAACCCGGAACGACTACATCAAGTACTACGGGTGTTGAATCCTATGAGGATATGTTTGTAAATATTTCAGCGAATTTACGATGACAAATTTCTTCTTTACTAAAATTTATTGTTTGGAATTTCAGAAAGAGATAACTCGTAAGTTATATGGAGATGAATCAGCACATGGATTGTATCCAATAAACAATTCTCAGGTGGCACAATTAGCACAAACTCCTTCAGCACCACCTGAGGGTGAAAGATCCTTTACGACTCTCGTAAGTGACAGAAATTTGGCACAATTGGAATATGAAGGAGTAATTCAAACAGATGTATCGAGTAATTTCAAATCAGAGGACCATCTTTCGACTGCTTTTGGACTGGCCGCTTTAATGCATAATGGCTTTCCACCTCCAGCTGTTTTTCCAGTGAGCAATGTTAATTCAAGTTCTACAAAGCAAACAGCACAATCAAATGGTGCCACTAGCGATGACCAACGTCAATGGACTCAACAACAGACATCTCAACAAAATCATTCGCAACAAGACGAAACACTCTGGACGCCAAATAAAGCAACAAATGTTTATACTCAAAAGCTTTTTAAGATAAAGACAAAGCAAGAGCCAAATACGAATGAGATAATCATCAACGCAACAAGTGCATCAACATCTGCTACTACTTCATCTTTAACAAATGTTAAAAGTGAAGTACAACAAGTACAGAAACGTTATAGTTGTTCAGTATGTCCTTATTCAACAGATCGTAGAGATCTCTTTACACGTCATGAAAATATTCATAAAGAAGAAAAGCCATTTCATTGCTATGCATGTCTTAAGCAATTTAATCGTGCTGATCATGTTAAAAAGCATTTTTTGCGAATGCATAGAGAAATGGATTATGATATTAACAAAACAAGAAGATATCCGCCATCATCGAAACAAATTGTAAATTTAAATAATAACAATAATAACAATAACAGTGGCAGCAATAATAAGAGCAGTAACAATTTTACATTTTACAATCAACAACAGTCTACGGAACCACCTCAAGTTCCTCAGCAAACGACAACAATCAATATTCCATCATTCACACAGCAGCAGCATCAAACAACAAGTTCAGCACAACAACCGCAACAGTCACACAACAGTCATAGCATTGAACATGTCATTCAAACTAATACGAACAATCAACAGAATACTGTGAATCAAACTACAGTGCAAACAGTTGCTATCAATATTAAACATGAGAAAACTGGCCAGAAAAATCCTCAAAAAGCAAAAGGTGAAAAACGTTTTATGTGTTGCTATTGTTCATGGTCCGGTGCTGACAATTGGGGATTAAAAAGACATTGTAAGTTAAAGAATGGAGTCATTTTTGATAGTCTTTAATGTTACTATTCTATTGCAGTAAATACACATACAAAACCATTTGTTTGCTTATTATGTGATTATAAAGCCGCTAGATCGGAACGACTTACAACACATATATTGAAAGTTCACAACAAAAAGGCATGCAACAAGTGCAGTTTCTTTGCCGATGATCAAGCTCAATTGACACAACATCAAATTGATACACAGTAAGTTTTAATATTAAGTTATTATTTATATTTAGATTACTAACAAAAAATTCCTTAATTAATAATTTTAAAAAAGTCAAAATGAAACACGTCCTGCACGTTTAAGTAACACTACTACTACAACAACCACTAACAATCAACTCTCAACTCAAGCGATTGTACCAAATCAAGTAATCAATCAGCCCATCTTGAGTGTAAATACCTCTTCTTCTAATATAGCAGGCACTGGTAATGTCTTAAGAACTCTAACAAACACTTTTGTGCCAAATATTCAAACCACTTCATCTAATAATGTTTTCGGGTGAGCAACAACAAACGAAGAAAAAATTAGATTTCCTTTTTCAAGAGCTTGAGTGTGACTGACTTGACTAATTTACTTTTCCTCCCCTCTTTATTCATGCTTACTAACATAGCACTTTGAACTCATCCTTAAACAATGGAGTATCAACAATTTATACGACATCTAATACTAACAATATAGTAGAACAAATTAACCATCACTTAACATCAAATAATTGGCGCACAAGTAGCACACTTAACAACACGTCCAATCAAAATATTGTGCGAAATCAGCAAACTTCTAATACATTAACATTTACTAATTCGACGGGAACGCATTCAGCAAAAAGAAAATCAGGCGCAGAGCGCTTATTCGCTTATTTTGAAGCTGACGATAGTGAAGATCTAGAATTAGATTATGCTCGGTAATAGTGGTGTTGTATTTTCTGATTTAAAATATCATTTAGAAATTATTGTTATGCATTTAAGACTAATTTGAATCTTTTTTTTTTTTTAATTTCTCAACTTTTTAGTCAGTTGCAAATGCAAGCGTTAAGCCGAAATACATCTTGCGTAGCGCAGGATTTTCATAACGCGGGAGGTGAAAACACCACTTCTTCTAAAAGCATTATTCAACAACCAGCTAAAGGTGTAAATTCGGTATCTTGCAACATCAATCGTGATATCAATTTGAATGGAACAATTGGACAACAGCAATTACTTCAGCAAAATAAGAAACTTAATAACAACAACAAGGCGATGTCTCCAGTTGACCAATTTTCTTCGCCTCCCGCGACTCTAGAACTCATTACAAATTCAATTAAACGACGTCGCAAAAGTTCTTCCTCGAATGATAAGGAAAATGTAAATGAATTGCTCACAAAGCAATTATCATTTTTAAAGCAGCAGCATCAACTATTTTTGCAGAATCTCAATGCCAGTCATATGTCAGATGAAGAGCGATTAAAGGCAATAAGCGATATCAATGAAATTTTTGAAAGTATGTATCGTAATTCATTAACAATTATCTCTTCAATGGAGAATGAAACAAAGTTTACGAAAATACAGTCGCCTACCAAAACTAAAACAGAATCGCAATCTCAAAATGACTCGAGTGAGGGTAGTTGTGAAAAAGTCCTCGATGACTATAAATTACCTGCATTTTTAAGAAACAATAAAGAGATCACTGTTATAATGGATACAAATAAGACTCGTTCAAAAGTTGCCATGATTGAGGACCAAAATCCCTGTGAGGTGCGCAAAAATCGCAAACAATTGAAACCAAAAAAGATTGAAAAAGAAGGACAACAGCAACAGCAGCAAGATATTGCAGTGATTAAGGCAGATGTCAATGATAAACATACGGACGACAGTAGAATTTCAAATATTAATAATCTTCGTGATAAGCACATGCTAAAGCTTGTAACCAAGAAAAGATGTTGCTATTTATGCAGAAACAAATCAATAGATACTCAAAAGAATACCAAGGAATCTCTTCTGTTACACAATCTGTGGCGCCACGCACCAAAAAAACTCGAGTGTCATCGATGTGAGATGCGTTTTAATAAGCTATATAAACTCAAATTACACAAAACTCTGAAGAAGCATTAAGGTAATGGTGAAAGCGTCAGCACAAAGTCAGTAACAGATTTTTTATATAAGACTATCTTTTTCTCTCTATCTCGATTCTTACACTTTCTGTTTCTCTCCCTTTCTACTCTATATTTACCTTAAAATCATCTTACGACATAAAATAAAGAGAGAAAAAATAAAGATTCACATACAGAACAAAAGAAGAAAAAGGAGCATACAAAAACACATATTTTTATACAAAAAAAAAGAAGAAAAAGTAAAACTTTCTATTTGATTATAAACAATCAATAACGAAGAATTTGCATTGCACATGATAAACAACAGGAGCAGGAGAACAAGAAGTTTATATTATGAAATTTAAACTCTTTTGTGCACTCTCACATCTATTTTGGCAAAATGAGAACAATATGACATCTTTGGAGAATTAAATTTTTAAATTTATTATTTCATTATATTGAGAGAAATATTTTGATATTTTGACTCTTCCATATTAAAGTTTTCAATTACTTTGATTTATTTGTGTTTCGTGCAATCTAAACATAATAAAATTATATTTTATAGGAAGATAAAAAAAATCTCCTCTTATCCTCTTTTTATCTTTAAGTTTTTACCTCATGAGAAACAAATCTTGATTCAATTTATTCTTGAAAGTATTTTTTTTTAATTTTTCAACTCTCTCTCTCTCGAGTATAAGAAAGAATTTTTAGAAAGCAACAAAAGTTATTTTTTTTTATTTTTAATTGAGAAAAATAGCAAACCTATAAGTGTATAATTTAAGTTGGTATAAAGAATGCATAATAATAAAAATAATTAATGTACTCAATAAGAAACTAATAGAGAATTTATTATGACATTTTATTTATCAGGTTGTTAAAAAAAAAAGTAGTCACTTTTTAGACGCTTTATTCAAGATGCTCGTTCTCAAAAACTATTCACTCGATTAATGAACGGTGAAAAGTGGTATAAAGTTCATTATTTTAGCAGTTTTTAAGATACATTTAAATTCAATTTCATGTTTTTCCTCTTCTATATTTTGTTCCAAAAAGTTAGTCAAAAGTTAAATTTTTTCACTCAAAACTTTAACAGCGTTTTTCTCGAAACTTTTCTATCGACAAAAATTAGTTTTAACTTTGTAAATTTAGTTTATTTCACGTATTTTCAAGAACCGCAACCAGAATCAATTTATCTTTTTATAGATAAAAAGTTTTGAGCAACCAAAAATGTCGACTTCAAAATGGAGGCTTTTTCTAAAATGCCCATATCTCGGAAAATACTCAACCGACTGAAATGATTTATATACCATTCGATCGGTCTTAAAATAAGCTAAATTATGCTATACAGAAAATCGTAGTTCAGATTTTCTTGAATTCTTCATACATTTCAAAATTCTTTTGTTTACAAGATGTCGAAAATATAAACAAATAAATTGTTAACTTTCATTCGCTCATATCTTTTCAATTACATCTTTCCAAACTCAAGTTGATACTTTAATCGTTTATTTATAATGTATTTTAACTAACAAAAGCTAGATAATAGTTTGGAACGACCTAATTGAAAAGATATGAGCGAATGAAAGTTAACAATTTATTTGTTTATATTTTCGACATCTTGTAAACAAAAGAATTTTGAAATGTATGAAGAATTCAAGAAAATCTGAACTACGGTTTTCTGTATAGCATAATTTAGCTTATTTTAAGACCGATCGAATGGTATATAAATCATTTCAGTCGGTTGAGTATTTTCCGAGATATGAGCATTTTAGAAAAAGCCTCCATTTTGAAGTCGACATTTTTGGTTGCTCAAAACTTTTTATCTATAAAAGATAAATTGATTCTGGTTGCGGTTCTTGAAAATACGTGAAATAAACTAAATTTACAAAGTTAAAACTAATTTTTGTCGATAGAAAAGTTTCGAGAAAAACGCTGTTAAAGTTTTGAGTGAAAAAATTTAACTTTTGACTAACTTTTTGGAACAAAATTAGAAGAGGAAAACAAAATGAAATTGAATTTAAATGTATCTTAAAAACTGCTAAAATAAATGAACTTTATACCACTTTTCACCGTTCATTAATTGAGTGAATAGTTTTTGAGAACGAGCATCTTGAATAAAGCGTCTAAAAAGTGACTACTTTTTTTTTTAACAACCTGATAATTTTGTTGTTTTTCAGAACATTGAAACATGAACATGAAAACAATAACAGTGCTCAGCACTGAAACACTAAAACAAAGAATTCTGAGCATTAAAACATTGAGTGCTGAACATCATTAAAACATTGAATATAAATCATTTTAAATAAAAAAGATAGAAATATTTTTTACTATGATATATAGAATATATCACAAAAAAAGTATATAAGCTCACTATCATAAAGCCATATTACTTTACTGTAAAGTATGCAATTTAATTAAAACACTTGGATTAAGAAAGGGTAAATGAAAAAAAATTTGTTTTATATTTTATTTCGAAAGATTTGTTCTTTTTCCTCAACGTTTGAAATGCGTGGGAGAGAAAATTAATTAAAACAGAGAGAAAAACTTAATTTCAAGTAACAGTCAGTTATCAACCGGTTAACTACTACAACATCTATTTCATTGTAGAAAATCAAATTACTAAATAGAAAGCTACAATGATCACAAAATGGGTTGGTAGCGAGATTTTCCTAAATTTTTTACGGTCAGAAAAATCTTTTTCCTTTTTGGGTTTTTAGTTATTTCATGTTAGCACAATCGGTATATATTTATTTTCTTGCTTCAGGTATAAACATTTAAAAAGGAACTTTTCGACAGTTTTATGCTGTAGAAATTCTTTAAATATTTGCAATATTTTTCAAAAAACGACGACGACAAACATCATTATTGCTGACTATTTCTCTCTTATATGAGAAATTTTTATCAGCTTTATCTTAATATTTTTATATGTAACTGTATTTTATATATCATAAGAGATAACTGACTGATAAGCTTCTATATTGGATTATGTTTGTGTGTTAACGGAATCTATTGAATTTAGTCGAAATGCTTATGTATACATATAAGAAAATTATTTTCATCATTTTTCTTCTATATTGCTTTTATGGGAAGTTTGTTGACAGTATTTGTGGTGTGCAGCTTTTCCCTTCTTTTCATTTCATAATGTAGTGAGGTTCTCGCAATTTTTGAATTTTGTATCCTCTTTACCGAAGATCCACGTTATCATTTGACGGGCCTTCATACTTGCTCGCACAACATTTCTATTTTTATACCAACTACGTGAGCTCTCCTTTGGACCCTGTAAATATAGACGTATAAATTTATATGATAAAATGAATATTTAAGATTACATTCGGTAATAAAGTCACCTAACATAAAATTCTCACATTCTCTCATTTTCTGTTGCTATCATTCACTCACCTGATATAATTCACAATATTCTTTCTTCAAGCGTATTTGCGTCAATGTTCCTAAAATGGTGAGTGAATAGGGTTTGGAAAGAGAGAGAGAGAGATAGAAATCAAGTGCTATATGTGCAAATGAAAAACATTTTAAATTTCACACGTACCAGCAAGCAGTTCGTCAACATTATGATTTATGCCAACAGAAACTTCTATGAATTTCACTCGATAAGTGCATGCCAAACATTTTCCATCTATAAATAATGAGTGTACATGTGCTTTTTGTTCGTGTTCATTGCCGTGATTGTTTAATTAATGTTATATTTACCCTGACTAGAAATCGCACGAGATCTTGCAAGATCTATCTTGTTGCCAATTAAAATACAGCATCGAGATCTGGATTAGGTGATAAAAAATAAAGAAAAGAAAATTAACAAGAAATTCTTTTTGGGGTTTTTCATTCTCTGTATGTGATAGAAATAGATGTTTTGCAATAACAGATAAGATAAATTCCATACCTCAATAAATCTAAATCTTGTAGAAAACTAAGGAAATATTCGGCACGTGTAAATGATGCTTTGTCTATAACTGAATAAACGACTAGAAATGCATCACAACCATCAATTTGATCCTGTATGAAGAAATAATAAAAGTGTATGTACGCAAGAGATTATTAGTATTTGTTTTAATTATTAATGTCGAGACAATATGCTTTTTTTTCTCATTCAGACCTTATTTCCTTTGCTATCTGTTATAAATTTTAATTCTGACTCAATTCCGTTGAGAATAATTGAGATCCCTTGCTCTCCAGGCGAATCTGTATGTGAACAAACAATAAAGAGTAGAAAAAATTAATCATTATAATTAAAAAAAAAATTCTCATTGAAGTAATTTTCAACAGATGAAACATTTCATTCTTCATACATATGTGAAATTTTGTAAAATGTTGTATGTTCTGTATATCGCTATTAATTTAATAAATTATTCACAGATATTGCTGATTGGCATCCGAAAATAAAATTGAAGATATAAAAATTAATTACTGAACCGACCCAAAAAATTGAATTATAATTCAATCAATGCCAAGCGAGTGATAGAGACAGAATGAAGTACCTCTATGTATAAATGTATTTGAATATCCATTGATTGTCATTATTTTGCTTAAACAACAAGCCAATACTCTCCATAACAATTTTATTGTATCGTAACGCTCTGGCCATTTAATAATCAGTTTAATAAAACCATATATGTATATCGTCACCATAGCATCTATGAGATGGACAAGCGAATGAACGAGCAACCAAGTGAAAGCTTTATTGTGGTCATAATTGAAATCATCATTCTTCATGATGGCCATAACATGCAATGACTGCTCTCTCTCTCTCTTTTTATACTATGACTATGAGGAGATAAAAATATATAATTCAACGTTTATGCTTTGGCACGAGACTATCAGATATATAAATGTGGGAAGGAAAGAAAGACATATTGATAGTAAGAGCTATTACATAGTGATGAGCTTTCTCACTGGGAATTGAATTTCAATCAAATATGAATAGCGCTTGTTCATTCATTAAAAATGCAATTTATACAACAGTTGATGTTTGTATAAGAATTTTGCTGTTGCTCTGCATATATAGAATATATATAATATTCTTGTTTATATGAGTCAAAAGTGAGGATAGTATGTATGTAGTGAGACACAAAGAGATGTTATTACTATAGTGTATAAAAATAGAACTAAAATACCTCTTCCGCTTTCATAAGCATTGATGCATTCTGATGTTCTGAACTGACTTATTAAACTGCCTTTGCCTACGCCATCAGCACCCAGCATGCAGCATAAATAAGAGTCTGTTGGTCCTGAGTTAGTTGCAGCATCTAGGGCAGTTGAGGAAGGTGTCTTTAAAGGACTTGTCGGAATTAAACTACTGCTTCTTGAGCGACGACGACGAAAGGAATCACCACGATTAACTATGCCTATGAATTATTCATGCGACAAGAAGAGAAAGGAGTGAGATGGATAGAAGAGAAAAAAAAATTGATTGAAAAACAATTGAATTATTCTTCTTGTAATTATATTGTCTTGAAAACTCTGTGACTAATTTAATTATCAACATACCTTTATTTGATGTGCTAAATGTTCGTACTACATCTTCATTATTATCATTAACTTTTAAATAGTTGTTTGAATTATAACCGGGAACATCTAAATATATATTGGACTTTCGACGTACTGTTAAAGAATAAAATATAAAGTATATGACGCATTAATAAAGTATAAAATAGATGGGAAACTAAACACTTGATTGCTTGTTTACTCGTGATAGAAAAGTTTTGATTATGATAATGAAGTTACTTTCTTTCCCTTTTTTCTAACTTAAGTACTTATTTTTCGACTGTTATTTAATCAAAAAATATATCAACAAGTCTTTTCCTAAAAATTATTCCTATTTCTTTTAAGCTCTCGAAATTCATTGAAAATGCCAGTAAAAGAAAATAACTTCATTACCTAATTTCCATAACTGCGAGTCTAAATGCAGTCACTTGGAAAGGGAATAAATAAAGAATTTATTTTATTTATATATCTACCGGAAGCATTCGAAGACACATTATTGTTTTGAGCAGGCCTTCTTTGTGAGCCTCGTCTGACTGGCTGATGAAGAGTTTCATTGTCGTCTGTTAAATATGGCTCACTTGCGAATTGAGTTTTATTGTCATAATAAAGCGATGGCGATGGAGCCTGAGTGGTTGAAACTTTTTTGCGGACCTGTTAATTGATTTAACAAAAAAAAGGTACCGAAAGTTGGTGAGAATGAAAGAAAAAGTTTATGTTTTATGAGAGAATGAGAGAGTATACTGACACTTCGTCCTTGTGGGATCCGAGCACTTTGGGATCGTGTCGCTGGCTTTCTGCGTCGATATGGTGTGCTCTCTCCGTTTCCGCAACCATCAGTTTCATATTGTGAGTTAACTATCTGCTCAAGACTTGTACTTGCTGGCGCAGATATTGAAGCGCTTCTTGTTTTGTACTGTGGCTTTGTAAAATAATTGTCATCAGCCATTTTATTTAAATTTTCTATTCGCGACTTATTTAATCTTCTTTATATTCTATAGTTACTACTACTACTGTTTTGATACTACAATATGTTTTATTATTAAATTCCTAAATCTATGAGATTAGGTAGCGAATGACAAAAAAAAAAAAGAGAAAGAAAGAAAAAAATAGAGTGTGTTACAGAAACATATCTATTTTGTTCAAATTATATTTTTCAACATTTCACACAATTCAGAATTCAAAAGCTGCCTACCTCTCTTATCATTCTGTGAACACTCAACGCGACGAAGTTACATTACATAATGTTGATGACATGTATTTTCCAATTTTTTGGCGAAATTAAATTATATTGTCGTTTATAATGATATATTTTTATTGTGTGTTGATTTTGTGTTATTTGTGTGTATATTGAACAGAGAGATGAAAATTTATTATTATTTAGCTTGCTTCTGGCTTTTTTAGATGTTTTAGAAATTGATCCAACACATTCCTTTCGAAAGAGAGAGAGAGAGAATAGAAAAATAGAGAATAAACAATAGGAAGTAAAAGAAATGATTTACAGAAGTATATTATAATATTGTATTACAATGAGAAAAGGGCGAAAATGAAAAATTGAATCATTAAAAATTTGCAATTATAAAATGAGAGAAAGAGAAAGACAGAGTGGAAAATTATACAACGCAAATGAAAATACTGTGATTCATATAATAACAAAACGAGTTTTTGATTTAGCAGAAAAAGTCGTTAATTTTTTGTGCATGATGATGACATGATTTTTAAGCATACCATGTCATATTAAGAATTTTAAAGTTATCAACATGACATGAATCTATTCTTTAAAAACAGTCACCGTAATTTATTGTGAAATAATGATAAAACAAATCATTGAAACGTTTCCATGTAACTAATCCGTCCGTCAATTGTCTAGGAAAACTATTTATATTGGCGCACTTAAATTCAATATATCTCATCAAATTTCAAACAATTGCAATTTTCATTTAGCGTGATTATCTAAAAATATGATTTATTTACGTAAATACAAAAAGCTTAAACAAGCGAAACGAGTGAAATTATATGATAAGTAAAGGAAAAATCGATAAATAATTTTTATTTAACGTTAACTTCAATAATATTATGTTATGAATGAGAGCGGAAGCAAGCAAACTTCAAAGTGAGGATGATATATTTATTTGTTTATTTATTATCACACATATACTCACACCTGCTCATATTATAATGCATGCATACCTATAGATAGGTGGGTATGTGAAAAGAATTTATTTGTAAAGAAAAAAAATAGTGAGTTGCAATATCTTCTTTATTCTCATAGAGATATAAATCTTTTAATGTTTATCATCAATATTCATTCTTCTTAAACTTTATATTTTAAACAACGAAATATTTATTCGCACTCTCTTATTTCAATTTCATTTTATCCAACAACCAACCAACAAAAAAAACATTCATATTACAAAGACACAAAACACTAAAAATCTTTTATTTATAGAGCATTTTTTCCTTTTAAATATAAGTTCTATTTTTATATGTTGCTTTTCACAGAGTAAGAAAAAATAGGTTGAAGAGATGAAGATGAAAGTTTTAAGCTTCTCTTTTACTACTTAATGTCTTAATTTAAATGTTCTTTCTCTTTTCTTCAATTCCTATTATCCTCTTGTTCGGCGTACGTGATTAGACAACTTTACTTGTAACAATCAAAATAAATCAATATTTTTTGTTATGCAATATTACTTCTCCTTTTCTCTCTTTCATTCAAGCAACTTGTTGCAGCAATTAACTATTTTATGTAAAATTTTCAAGAATTTTTTTCTTAATGTATCATCATCATCATTACCGTTTTTGTATGAGAAGTCAGTGAAACTTGATGTGTAAAATGAATCAGCACAATTTTCTTTTATAAAATTAAAGTATAGTGATCATCACATTGATATTTTTAAAGTATCTTTTTTATGATATTAATATTTTTTGTGGAAGATTTTAAATTCTTTATTTTAAAGACTTAAACTTTTTTTTACTTGATATATTTTATTTCTTTTTATCTACAAAAAAAGAACTCTCTACTGATATCAATTTGATTTATATTTTGTTATTTATAAAATTCTTTGATTGAAGAAAAAAGCGAGAAAATAAGCAAAAGATATTAAATTTGTATGCTATATATTTTTTTGAGAGTGAATATAATATTTTCTACTAGAACACATAAAACACCAAGCTTTTGATTATACAGTCGAAGTGAAACTGAGCACAAATCGGAAAATTGTTTTCTCAGTGAAAAATACACAGAAGAAAAATGTGGAGAGAGAAAAGAGAAAATACACCCGAGTAATTCAAATCCAGAGAGAGAACAGTGCGATATTTTCAGCAATTTTGTGATAAAAAGTGAAAGAAGAAGAGATGTTTTTATAATGTAGACATCCTTCTAGAATGTTGACTGGGTTTGACAATCACACGTTCTCTCAAATAGTGAGAAGGAAAAATGTGACGACTTTCTCTCTTACACATGTTTTTCCTTCCATATATATTTCTCATTTGACTCTCATTTTCTTCTCTTCTTTTTCAAAGACTTGCATTTCTTTTTACTCATGTCTCCTGCTGTCGTTGCCTGCAACAAAATGTGTGAAATTTTTTCTTGTTTTCTTTTTCTTCCGAAATCAGATTTTCTTTTATTATAATATTTAATAATATAAAGAAGAAAAGAAAAGAAAGGCATGTTAATATGGTTTTTGTGATTTTTTTTTCTTCTAAATATAATAAATTGTATCACATGCTTTTTTGGTATGATGATGACGCTAAATAGAAAAGAAACAATACAATTAAACTCATCATGTTGTACTTAATTTTTGCGTTCAATAAACTGACAGTAAACAAAGTGTGGTTTTAAATAGATCTTTTGGATTTAATTTCAAAAATATCATCTTTTAAAAATCAGCAATAAACAAAATGTTTCATTATCTCCATATGCTCATTCTCTTTTATTATAAAAGATCTTAAGAAATAAATTGTATTTTAATTTTTTATTTAAATGATTTAGTTGGATTGATTTCTACATTTGAATAAACATAATCAAAATGTTAAAATTTTATTGATAATTGTTTACATCAGTGATCTATAAACGCTCTTGATGAGCAATTTCTTTTGTTTATTTGATGTCTAAATATATTTTTTAAAATTATATTTTCTCGAACGAACAAAAATAACCGTCATAATTTAAAAATTTGCAATCCCCTTTTGGCTGCAAATTTCAGTTTGCAGCACATGATTTTTTAAAAAATCAAACGTCTAATAACAGAACATTTAAAAAATAGTTTTTATAATTTTATACATTAAATAAAAGGAAATAAATCATTTAAAAGTCTAATTTACAAGAGAAAACACATAATATGGCAATGACTACAAGATTTGCATCGAAAAAACGTGAAGAAGTGAGTATTTCTGCAAAAAATAGTTTTAACGCTGAATTTGATCCATTTTAACGGTTTTACATTCGTGATGAATGAATTTTTATTAAATGTTCCTTAATTTCCTTCAATAATCAAGCTCTTTTAGTAATAAAAGCAATATGATATTGTTTATCTTTAGATATATATCTGAAATAATGTAAATTATGTACTATATTTCGAATTTCAGAACATCCAACCATTGGTAGGAAAATTGAAAATGGTTGATACAAAATTGTCTCAAAAAACAGGTCTGGTCGATGAGAAACGAAAAGCATTCGGCGAAATACATAACAGACGTGAGATTGGATCTATACTGGACAATAATAAGAATGGGTAAGATAATTATCATAAAATTCTAAGAAATTTCGTGTTTTCTAATAAAAAACTTTATAAAATATAGAATTGAAAAGAAAACTTCACTAGCAAATTCTCTGAGTGTTAATTCTGTCGTGTATAAGGATATTAAACCTCGCGTTGATACTCGGTGGAAGAAGAAAGAAACGACAGTAGAACAAAAACCGAGTGATACTGCTTCAGTTGCCACTCAGACTAAACCTCTTTCACGTCAAAATTCAAAGGCCAGTGATTTAACTAAAAAGACGACTAATGTAAAAAGCATTACTGATAAAATTTCTGCCCAAATTAAGAAAACGACATCAATTGCATCTTCTATTGATTACAAAAGAACTCAAAATGTGCAAGAAAAGCGAATCGAGAATGTGCCTCTTATCAGATCACCAGCAAAAAGTTTGATTAAAAATTTTCATAAACAGGATAGCGGATTACATTTCTTTGAAACTCATTCAACATTTATGTTGAATCAAGTAAGTTTAATGATTAAATTGTTGCTATTAATTATTTTGTAATTATTGAAAATTTATAGGTTGACAATATTGACGAAACTGATAAAGAAAATCCTCAATTGCTTTCTGAATACGTTAATGACATTTATGCATATTTGATGAAATTGGAAAAGCAATTTCCGATCCGTGAAAATTTTTTGGATAATCAAATGGATGTAACACCAAAAATGCGCTCAGTTTTGTTGGATTGGATAAGTGAAGTTCATCACCAATTTGGATTGGAAATTGAAACGTTTCACATGGCTGTCTCGATCGTTGATCGCTATCTTCAAGCGCAACAAGCAACTCCACGACGCTACTTGCAATTAGTCGGTGTTACAGCTTTATTCATGGCATCTAAGGTAATTTGTAATTTGCATGTAATATCAATTTAATTAATTTAATTTTCAATTTCTAGTATGAAGAATTAATGCCACCGGAAATTTCTGATTTTGTTTATGTAACTGATGATACATATGAAAAGAAACAAATCTTACAAATGGAAATGCAAATGTTTAAAACACTTGAATACTCATTGTGTAAGCCTCTTCCTATTCATTTTCTCAGACGGTTTGCAAAAGCTGCAGGTTCTCTCGGTGATAGACAATACATTGCGGCTAAATATTTTATTGAATTGGCAGCTATCGATTACGAACTCACAAAGTACAATCCATCAGAGGTAAACTTATACTTTTTAAATTTGTTTTACAATGTGCTTACAATTATTTTTTTTATTCAGATTGCCGCTGCTGCAATTTATTTATCACTTTTTATAACAAACAAAATGAAGAGCGATAATGATCTTTGGACACCAACATTGCAATTCTATTCTACTTATAAAATCGAAAACATAATGCCTGTGGTTAAACGTTTAGCTCTCCTTGTTTCAACTGCACATGAAGTAAAACTGAAGTCCGTTTATACCAAGTATGCACATGCACATTTTAAGTTCACCTCAACAATGTCTGAAATGACAGGCTCAAAAATTCGCGAATTGGCAAGATATGCTTAAAGAGAGGACAAACATATCACAGAAACACAAATGCAGAATCATTTAAGCTATTTTTATACCATTATCTTTTACTTCGATATTTTATATTAGTGAAAACGTTTGAACTTTAGCTCGTAATTTATTTCTTACAAGTGACTTGCTTTTTTTAAAGTTAAATTTTACAATACTACATACATATTTGTTTTTTTACAACTAAAAAATTAAAGGATGATAAATTAAATGGGTATTAAAATTAGGTAAAACATTTTGATTAATATAAACTTTCATCAATTAATAATAGTAGATAGTACTGAAAAAGAAAGAAAGAACAATCGATTTATTTTAAAATAAAAGAAAAATTTACAAATTATGTTATAAAACAAAACTTTTTTTTATTTCTTACAATTTTTATATAATTTGACAATGATATTCGAACAGAAACGAAATCCTACGATGGCTTCTTGATAAAATTTTTTGATAGTTTCTCATGCATTATAAAGAAGTTAAAACTTTGGGCCTCAAAAACTAACATAGAATTAAGTAAAACTAAAGATATTTAAGCAGGAGCGTACACAAGACAAATTATAAGAACTAAATCAAAACCTAATCTAATGAACAATTTATGAATATTCAGTATTGGGCTCAGTTCCATAATAGCGGTCTCCAAAATTCCCTGAAAAATAAGTATGTATATAATAAAATTAATACTTAATTCAATCAACAAATGAAATGCACACAACCATAAGTAGAGAATTTTTGAATAATATCGAGTGTGCCTAATTAAGAAATATCTTACCTATGCCTGGAATAACATAAAATTTATCGTTGATCTCTGGATCGAGAGCTGATGTCACAATCTGAACTTTAGGAAAAGCATAAGCAATTGAATGCACACCAATTTCAGCCATTAAAAGAGATACAAGGAGGATATTTTCCTCAGGAACGTCATGATCGAGTAACACTCTGATAGCCATTATTGCAGCTGCACCGGTAGCAACAGTTGCGTCCATCAAAATCACTCTATAATCTTTCATATCTTTTGGCAAGCGTAAATAATATAACTAAAATTTTAAAAAAACTTTTAAAAAAAGTTTAATGGAATTAAAGTTTAATAAAATTACCTCTGGTTCACCAGTTTGTTGATTAGTTTGTATAAGAATTTTTCCTATCCTGATATTTTTGCAGACTTCACTGACCTAATGAATATACAAATAATACAAATGAATGACTTAATACAGTAGTCTAATACTGACTGCCTGCTCCATCGTTTCACCCGCACGTAAAATTGAGACTCCACATATTTTTGTAGATGACATACGTTTTCCTTCATAACTTATTCCCTGAGGAGTCTCGACACTCACATTCTTGAAAGGCATTAAACTAAGGGCATATTCAATGACGAGTCGAATAAGACGATTGGAGTAAAATATAAATTCGTCTCGAGATGTATTTGCATTGCGAATAAAAGTATGCAGACCTTTTATCTGTAGAGAGCAAATAAAAATAAAATTTCAGGTGAATTTATTTTGTTTTTATAAAATAAATTTTTATTACTCACTTGGGGTGTTTCAGGCAGTAGATATAATGAATTTGGCATAGGTAAGTGTTGCATTTCGCTATGGGCTAATGTCTCGCGAACTTTAAAGCCTCTCAATTGCAATTGAGTGTTTACATGTTGTACAATTAATTGAATTGCAACGATATTTTCACCACCTCGTGGAACTATTATATCAGCATGCTGCATAGTTGGAGCAATATAATTTGAATAACTTGGTTTTACCATAGTTGAATATTGTTTTAATACACCCTCTAAATCACGTCCTCGTTGAGAAATATCTCTCTTAAGTCGACGTGCTAATCGAATATCAGCATCAGTGTCAACGAAAATTTTCATATCAAGCATTTCTAAAACCTCAGCACTGTGGAAGGTCAAAATTCCTTCAAAAATAATCACATTTGCACCATACATTGTTTTTGTATGTGGTTCACGTGCATGTGTCACAAAATTATAAACTGGAACCTCGACTTTACGACCTTCTTTCAATTTTTTAATCACATCTACCATAAGTTCAAAATCAAACGCATCAGGATGATCAAAGTTATATTCATTACGTTCAGCTGCTTCGTGTTGTTTATCATTTAAAATCTAGAAAAGAAAAAAAAAACAAAATTTTTTGGCAAAAATAAGTTGAGGAAGGTCGTACATATGTTGATGACTCACTTTATAAAAACAATCCATAGAAAGAAGTGTTACCCATGGTACATCGAGACTCTCGATAATTTTTTGAGCCACAGTAGTTTTTCCTGATGCACTGCCACCACATATACCAATAACAAATGGCTCGACTTGTTGTCCCATAGTATTATACCAAGGCTATAATAATATGATACGTTAGATTTGCACGACTATGCATAATACTTAGTAATGTCGTATTGTAGCAAAGAAACAAGAAAAAGGAGAAGAAGAAAACTTACTGGACGACCAGCTGTATAAATAGTTCTTTGATTGCAGCGTATAATTGCCTCATTGGGTCTAATTGTGTTTTGACTCGTTGAAGTTGTCCGTTGACGTCGATTTGTAGACGACGCTAATCGAGGACGCGATGATGGAACTGTGATTGGTGAAGCAGGGCAGCACATTTCATTTTCATATCCACTATCATGCGAATAAATAGTGCCATTTTCAGTTTCAGCTCTCTCGTTAGTATCACTAAGATGATCAACAAAAAACATATAATATTGCGAGCAAATTATAAATAAAAGCAAAATTGAAAGCGAATAAGATATCTGTCATATTTGACGGAACGATAAAATACGAGAGCCGTATGCATGTATCAAAGTATATTTCGACTAACCGGTATATTGACCTACAAAGAATTTTCTTCTCTTCCTCCTCTTTCTCATACATGATTTTTTCGAAACTGATGGAGTTTGGTAAAAATAATCATCAGAGACAGGTATTTTATGTGAGAAAGAAAAGATAACTAACCTATTATAAGAAACTAGTTTTTGTTCTATCGTTCCGCATAAAATTATGAAATTCTCATGTCACATTGCACTTCTTAAATCGATTGTGAAATCTAATTTTGATGCTTAGTCAACTAAGAAACTTATTTTTAGAAAAGAAATTTTATGAAGAAAACAAAAAAGATCTCGCATGTGTTTTCCGGAAATGTGTTTTTCATGGCATAAACTTTCCATTCACGTTTTTTTAAGTATGAAAATGAAATGAATTAATTGTTACGTGACTTAAATATATTGAGAATTTCATAAATTAACAATGAGGCACTCTTTGCAAATGCGTAGATGTTTGACGTCGATTTTTTGCAAGTTTATTTAAAATTATATGGCGAAGTTTTAACATTTCACACCTTTCTGATGAGCACGATGATGGCACATCAATTGACTGTGGGTTCTGAGACATTTTCGGCTCTTTATCTATATTTTAATTCACAAATATTTAAAGACACGATTTTTGTTCACCTTCACACAACACAATCAATTTAAGAGCTGTCGAGACAATTTTATACGACTCTTGCCATTTATACAAACCCTGTTTTGAATTTAGAAAAAAAAAACGTTATGAAAAATGGTTCTTTGGCATAAGCTACTAAATGTAAAATATTTTATTTGAGAAAGTTATTATAGATTTATAATAAAATACATTAATATTTCAAATTATATATTAATCAATATCACACGACAAAGCAACGTTTTTTCTCTCTGTCCAACAATAACTCTTGCTAATGATTCATTTAATCTCTCGATGCTCCAATGATAGTCAAAATGTAAATGAAAATGTTGACAATGTCAAGATATAAGTTAAGTGCTAATAGAAATGAAAAAAATATTTTCAATGAATTTCGTTGTTAATAAAAAATAAATAATTTATATGTACCTGCGAAAATGTATTCTTCTGGACTTATAGAATACTTATGTTTTCCTCCCATCATCAATTGAGTGTCATAAATTAAATAAATGCAGAAAAGAAGTGCACCACATGAAGCATAAACGAGAGTAATAGTTTTTCCAGGAAAGAACATGGCAATAATTCCAAATAGCATAAGTACAATGACTGCAACAAATAGTATACCCGAAAGCATAGTAAAATCCCTGAACATGAAAAAATTCAATCAATAAAATTTGTCTATTAATAAAATATTAGGTACTTGTTTACCATTTAGTTTGAAAAGCGAAAATTGTCAAACCGAAACAAACAGCAGCAGTTACACCTACGGCAATGAAAATTTCTTGCGGAGCATATCTTGCACTTGTGCAGCCAAGCACAAACGATTGAGCGAGTGTAAATATACCAAGAAATATAAAGTTCATTGGAAATGATCTTCTGACATTTTCACAACAAGCTAATGCAATCATTGTCACTAATAAAACACCCAAACTAAAGATAAGAAAAATTTTTGTTATTTATGATTTTAAAAAAATGTTTTCTAATTTTAAATACATACCTAATCCAAACCATTTCCGGATGTTGATGAACCCATAATTTAGTGCCATCATGAAACACAAAAACAGCAATAAAGCCAAGTGAAACCATTAGTTGAACGCTTAAAATTGAATAAACTTTGCGAATGAAGCCTCGTCTTATTGATTCATCGTTGAATTCAAAGTTTTTATCGGCATCCTCTGGATCTTGATAAGGATGATTCATGTTGGTTTGAGGCGGTATGTAAGGATCAAAAGGATTTGTTTGATGAGGATAGGCTGGGTTATACGGCGGATAAGGTTGCTGTTGTTGATATGGATCAGCTGAAAAAATTAATGTTTATATTATGAATAATTCAACAAATGTATGAGAAGAAAAACATGTGAATATTTAAGCAAGAAAATTGAATCATCAATAAAAAGTTTAAAATTTTAAATTTAATAAGACTATTACAATTAAAAATATCTGTTTTACTATTTTTTGTGCACACTAAAATATGTACAACTAAGTGACGATTTACCAAAAGCGATAACTTATTCAAATATTTATTCATTCAAGGTGATTTTATCTGTATTAACACATTTATTCATGGTATTTTGTTTTTTAAAACTTACTTGGTGGAGGTGGATAATAATTTTGTTGATTATATGGTTGTTGTTGAGGATTCTGCCACATTTCTTAGAAAGTTGAATGAGAGTTCTAGAATAATTGTTAAAATTTGTTATTCTATGTTATCTTGACATGCACTCTATTACATATACATTGTATGATAGTTGTCATTTCATTATCGCAAAACAAACCCGCTATTCTATTTTACCTACATCACACTTACTGTTGAGAGAATTGTTCATTTTAACGATTTCACAATCAGTAGAGAGAAAAAATGATACAAAATTATATTTAATTGTTATTACATTTTTTATGTTCTGAGAATCATGTGATTGAATGAAAAGTAAGTGTATGCGGAAAATTTTACTCTTTTAGAACCTTCATATAAACTATGCATTCAAATTAAATTACTTTACAATTGCTATCTATTTAACACATCAAAACAAAAAATCAATAACTATGTGGCCAAAACAAATGAACGGTCGATAAAAATTAATTATAAGCTTTAACTTGATTTGTTTTGTTTTACCTTTGTTTCTATTTTCAAGTTTTAGTAATTATTAATGTCTTCACTTTACTTTTAAACACTTAATTCTCTATTTTCTCCAATTAAAAAATTTAAAATATTATGATGAAATTGTAATGGAAAATATTGTTGTACAGCGTTTTGTGGTGATATTTTCTAGAATTAAGGGGAACAACAAATGAAATCGAGAGTGGTGAAAAATCGTGCACTTTTTATATTCACCTCAAACAGTGAGCACATTTCTTTCAATAGATGGATAAAAAAATTTTTTGTTTCATGGAAGCTATCTATCAAACTCACTTAGTTTATTGCTCTTTTCTAATTTTTTCTTATCGGACATACCAAATTAATCTAACTTAAATTAATACATTCACATTTATTTAGTCATCGTACCACTGTTTCTTCATCCAAGAACTTTGTTTGACCTTATTGGCAATTTCACGGTCTAAAACAACAAATGGTTCATTGTTGTTCAAACTTTCTCTATAGCTTTGTTGTTTATCAATTTCATAGTTTGGACGATAATTGTTTGCAAGTGGCTCTGAGGGTGGTGCAAAATCTAACGGATTTGCGTGATCAATGTGATAACTCCTTCTCTCGTGTCGATTTGGATGGAAATTGCTAGAGTATTTTGAATTTCCCTCAATAACATTTGTATTTTTGCGAACAATATAATCTTCACGTGGTCTCGGTGCACGTCTGCCATAATTCGGTGACTTTTTTTGGCGTGGACGTTGTTGAGGTTCAGGCAAAGACATTTGTGGTGGTTGGTAATATTGTGCAGTGGTATTGTTATTTCTATCATCATCAAAATCAACGAATTCAACAGAATGATGTTGTTTGTGTTCATTTGTATCATCATCGTCGTCATAGCTTATTTGTCTTGTTTTGCGAATTGTCCTTGTACTTGTATGTTCACTGAACTTATTATCTTGTTGAATTGGATAGGATGCACCTCGTCCTAGTGAAAGCTTTGTTGGTGAGCGAGTCGGAATTTTGAAATTTGATGGAGCTTTTAATTTTTCAACAATTACTTCATTATTTTCATCGACAAATTTTTCTTCTGGCACATTCACTTTATTTTCTGTAAGAATTTTTGTAACATCATTGTGGTCAATAACTTTTTTGCTATTCTTTTCTTTCTCTTTCAATTTCAATTCCATTTCCGTTGGCTGTCGAGTTGGTGAACGTTCTTTAAGCATGTAATTTCTCATTGCTTTTCGATATTCTGGCGTTGATTCAATTGGAATTTCGTCATCATCATTATTTTTTGAAGCTAAAACTTTTGCTGGTGTTGTATCATGATGGTATGGAGGCACATCAATTGGGAGACTAAAGTTATCAGGTTTTCGCTCTTTACGATCATTCGAAGAGAGTTGAATGTGTGTACTAGGCTTTCTCACAATAGGTCGTTGCCTTGGAAATTCGACATAGTTATTTCGATACTCTGCATCGTATTCCATATCACCATTCAACTGAAGATAATCCTCTCGTGCCCTTCCACGCTCAGGTTGACCTGCATTGTAATCTTTATATTGTTCAGCATATTCGGGAACATTTTGATATGGGCCACGCTCATTTGAATATAAATTATCTTGTTGCCGAAGAGGCGGCTGTCGTACATACGATTTATAATCAATTTCCTTATATCGATCCTTATATTCTGGCTGCATTTGTGTCTCACCTCGCATATATAAATTGTCCTGCTTCTTTATTGGCGCGCTTTTTGTAAATTGATCATAAGTCTTGTATCGATTATTATATTCTGAGACGGCATTGAATTCATCATTGAACTTTTGAAAATGACAAGGCTGCTGAATAATAGAGCTTCTTTGTCCAATCACGGGTTTGTACTTGCTCTTGTATTCGGGCTGATACATGTCACTTTCGTAATTCTGCCGCATGTCAATTATCTTCCTTGATTCTTGCATGTCTTCCGATTCTCTTCGATAATTTTCCTTTTCTCTATTTTTACAATGATTCGTCCTATCCACTTCTCTTCGTTCACGTGGCTTCGTGTGAAAACACTGCGGTTTATTCGATTTGTAAACACTGTCAAAGCTATATGGTATAAATTTACTTCTATATTCCGGTTGAAGTTCAATTTTTCCTGTCAAGTGCAGATTATTAGGCTTTTTTATCATAGCCGGTCTAGCACTGCTAAATATGTCATCTGAATAAGCACGAAATTGTGACTTTTGTTCAGATTTTATGTCCATCACACCGGGATTAAGTTTAATATTTGTTGGCCTTCTTATCATGCCAATTCTTGGTGAGAAAGGCCGAAGAGGAAAATTCGTGTCATATTCTGTTTGATAATTACAGCAATTTAGTGAACTATCGGATTTATAAAGACCCGTTAAAAATGGATCTAAGAAAATGTAAAAATCAATATTTTGAAAATTAATCAAATTGTAAAACCACTCACATGCATCAACTTTTAAATTTGGAGGCCTTTTAAGTGCAGCTAATTTACCAACTAGTGGCTTTTCCGTAAATTCACGCTTATATTCTGTTCGACCGTTGTTGTTAATATGTGGGAGTGATTCGCAACGTTTATTACTATGAAGACTTAAATTACTTTGGAAGAGATCTGAAAGTGATTGAATAATCAATATTTTTAATTATTTTAAATGGTAGAAAAAGGTAGAGCTTTTGTATAAAAATTTAAAACTAATATTTGAGCTTTCATATAAGAATGTAAGTAATACATAGAAAATTACTCTTTTTGCAATTACATGGCTTTCTTCTTCGATAGTAGTGGAGGTCGTCGACTGCTATATATTCGAAAGGAAAATGCTTTGGCTTAAATCGACTTGCATTGATTGCTGACTTATCTATTGAGGAAATTGAACGAAAGAAGGAACATTAGTATGTAATGGGTAATTTATTATTCTAATGATATTTTTTTCGCCTACCAAATGATATCTCTGGCTCAGAAATACTGCGCGATCTCACATATAAATCACCAATATAATTTCTATAAAGAGAAAAAAGACTTCTCTATAGGAATGTTTATGATGTGTTGTGGGGGCGGATGTTTGATCGATATCAAATGTAAAACTATTTTTCTTCCTTTTTTCTCTCTTCTAATTTGAGGTCACAAAATGTATTCTTAATGATAGGAAGAAAACATTTCACTTGCGGCTGCTGAGTGACTGAAGAAAGTGATAAGAATCTTGTGGCCTTCAAAAAATAAAACACTTTTCTTTTCTGGTTGTGACGGCGTGAAAATGACCCAAATTTTTTCTCATGACCACCAATCACTTAAATTCCTTTTCATTCGCCGTGTAATAAAATGAATAGCACGGTTGCTTACTTTTCGCTTAATTATTTTGTTTTTTTTTTTTGAGACTTTGAAAAGAATTTATGACCTTATGAACTTGTGCTCGATTTTTTACTCTATATTGCTTCTTACACTTGTTACTCGTTCAAATACCAAAAATAAACTAAAGTCTGAAACAAATCTGTTATGAAGAGCTTCACCCCTCTTTCTAGTGTATTTCAATAAAAATATATTTACTATGGAGAAAAAGTGTTTGGTATACAAAATGAAACTATCATTAGCTTTTTATTTTGTATAATGAATATGATTTCCATAAACAGAATGTTTTTACTCGAATATTTTTCTTTTAAAAATTTGAATTTAATAAAAAAAGTTTCAAAACTTTCACATTGAAAAATTCTTAAGTGCTATTTTTAATTGAAACTTTTAGAAAATTTACCAAAAAATCTTTTTATGTGATTTTTTTAAAGTTCCTCTGAAGCTTATTCTTTATGGATAAGTTCATAATTCATTTATTTTGTGCAAGTCATCGCTTGGCACGGATAAGTTTTCGATTTTTTCACAAGTTTTGTACACAATGTATCTACTTTAATGATATAAAAGCTCTCACTCTCTTTTGAAAATTTTTTATTGTTTTAAAAAGTGGTTACTTTATGCAAACTCTTTCATTCATTTAAAATTCTTAATTAATATCGTTCAACATTCATTAATTACATTCACTTACTCAATTACATTTAACTACATGCTACTCATAATAATTAGCGGAAGCAATTTTTTATTTACACATAATTTTCATATTTATACATTTTTGACTCAAATTACATGGAGCATTCAGTCTCTTTTGCAAAAAAATTTTTTTTAAAAATTAAAATATGTGAATTGATCTGCAGTGCATTAAAAATAATAATTTTTTTCTCTATTTTGATTATAATGCATAAAATTAACTCCCAAACAACAAGTGCCTCACTTTTTATTATTCATATTTAAACTCTAATTGCATTATTAAGTAACACTTGAACTAAATAAATTTAATTAAAATCACAAGTAAACACAACTAAATTTAAGTTGTAGCTGCTGTTTATGTTTAATAAAGGACTTTTTACACTTTTCTTTCCATGCTGTTGAGAAGTCAGAACGAAACTAAATTCTAAAAATATGAAAATGAATGCGAATGAGTTTTTCGTTTAATATTGTCCTTGAACCAATTTTTTTTCGTATGAATGAAAATGTTTTTTATCAATGTGGCATTCTCATCGTGTCCTGCTGTTTATACATTCGTTCTCGTATTGTTTCTCGGAAAATGCATTTTTACATATTTTACATGACTTGTCTTAAGAATGTTTGAACAACGTGATAGTTTGAATATGAAAAATAGTTACATCATCATAAGGACACTTTAACGAACTTTTGAGTAGTTTTACGAGTGTGGCACCATCTGTTGTAAGTGAAATTAAGATTGGTATACATTTCACTTGTAGCAACAATTAGATATAGACGCGATAATGATATGAAATTTTATTTATTAAATAACACCATAACACGGATAGACAATTGTCGATAAATATTTATTCTATGACTGTAATAACATGTCACTATAATTTAAAGAATCGATGCAATGCATACAACATGAAAAATAGTCATTTGATGTCATACAGGAAGCTTTCATGAAATTTTATTTTCAAGCGCTTTTCGTGAACTGCCAAACTGCGCATATTCGTTAAATGTTACAGGAATCAGATTCGTTTTTTCTTCATTGTACAACCAGTTTGTTATCAGCTCTTGTTAAATTCGGTCCAGTTTTGAAAGCTCAAAAAATAAAGTTTTTCGCTCAATTAGTTTAATATAAAATTAAAAGTAAAATATTGCAATTTTTTATTGATTCTTATTGTCATTAAATTAATTAACATAAAAGTGATAAAAATAACATAATTTAAATTTCGTGCATATCAAAATAAAGCGATTATAAAAGGAAGCTTTTCTGTTAAAAAAAGAGATGAAAAAATTGGGTGTTTTCTCTTCTCAACAAAGATGCTTTTTCGCATTTTTTTCTTTTTTTTCCTGTTCCCGCACCTTTTCAAATGAAGTGTTTAAGTTGGCTTCAATATTCAATTACGATACAATTATGTGCTTCACTATGTATGGTGAAAGATCATTTATGATATCCGTGTGTGAGAATTTTAATACGTGACTTTTCATGGATTATGTATGTGCTTTATGATGTGTCGGATGGCTGCTGAAGATGGAGAGAGAGAAAAAATTGATTGTGTTTTCACGAAATAAAGGACGAGTACTTGAATTTACTGATTGGATACTCAAACCTTCCTTTTACAAGTGTTTATGACTTTTCAAACGAAATTTGTGGTATTTTAATTAACATGAGAAGTTTTTATAAAAAAAAATAAAGCCAATTTGCAAGTTCTAGTTAATTAGTTAGTTCAAGTCAAAATTTTTGACTTACAAATTTATTATGGAATACTAAAATATAATTTTTCTCTCATAAATAGCTTTTTTAAAGCGCATGGGCTGCATTAGAGTGGAAAAACTATATATCTATATCATGTATCGTAATGTACCACTTTTAGCATTTTCATATTTTCTTTTTCTTCCTTCTTTCGTTTCTACGTTTCCTTTTATCTCTTGAATTTCAATTAAGCGTTCTTAAAAATGAGAAATTTCTAAAAGAGAGGTTTTACATCATATTTTTTTCTCCTGCCTTTAAGCTTCCCTCTAAACAAATAAAAAAGGCATAAGCACAAAATATGTATGTCAACGGAAGCTTTTTCATCTCATCATGAATTCAAAAAAAATATAAATCGAATATTTGTATGCATAACTCCACGATTTAATTAACATGAAATTTTTTTCTTTTCTTCTATTATTCAGAATAAAAGAACGCTTAGCTAAGGCTCAAATTCGGAAAGAAAGAAAAGTTTTGTGAAAAGTTTTATTGAAATCATCCAAATTGGGGAATAAAGCAGGAAAATCAACCGAGCCTTCAGGCGAAGCTGGAGAGCAGCAGTTAATGGATAACGCAGTATCACCAATGCCCGAAGCACCATTGGCAATGATGGAAGTTGAGAAAACACCAATTTCAACACCAATGCATGATCCGCCACCGCCTGAAAAGTGAGTCAATCTTATTTAGATTTCTAAGCAGGTGTGCATGAATTTTTAATAATCAATCTACTGTCGATAACATGTTGTTAGTATTACACTATCAATAAGAACGAAAATGAAAATCCCAATCAATCTAACCAACCTAGGATGGAGGCGCAAACGCGCTGTGAAATTAAAAGTTATTTAGAACACACGGCAAGAATAAGAACTTGCTGTTGATGTTCCAAATTACTAAATTATTCAATGCGTAACTATTATAACAACTTGTTGGGTTCCTAAATGTGTCAATGAACCCCTAAAATGAAAATAATCTACCTCGACCAATCAATATAGCTCGCGTTATACACACGGACATGTTTATATATACTTAGCTAATACTCACGTTATTGTCATAGGTCGTGAATGGTTAGGAAATCCTTGTCATAAAACTGTAGCAATAAATGTAAGGTTTTCTTTCCTGATAACCCTAGAATTATGATCAAAATAAGCAAACCTCTATAAAATTGAGTGAAATTGAAATTTGAGAGCTAATTTCATTTAATTGCTACGTTTTCTATTAATAATGATCAACAAATATCGAAATATTCATGAATATTTGGAGAGTGTGGAAGTCAATTAAATATTTCAATAGACAATCACGATTTATTAATTTTTATTACAGGTGTTTCTCTTGCACTTACTTACTTACTTACCTATCTTAGTAAGAGAGAAACATATGTGTGAATGTGTGACGTCAAATGAAAAAGAAAGAGAAATTTTTCATGTAAGCGCAAGCAAGCAGGCAAGCAACTGAGAGAAGAGACACAAAAAAATATACAACATGTACATGTTCATCTTGTATTCTCTTTCTACTCCACTTTCGATAAAAAAGTGTTCATCATCAGTGACTCTCAGTCGTATTCTGTGCATGTTTCAAAACGATCGTTTGTTGTCGCTCTCGCACTTATTTCTTTATCATTTACGCGGAGTTGTATAATTCTATTTTTACTAAATTGTAAGAAATCGAGAGGGAATTTTATAGAATTGCGTGAAAAGTGACGAGTGAAACGGACGAGAATAAATTTCAATTATTTTGTTGTAATTGTGAGAACACTTTTTTTTTTCGAAACTGCGAATTGTTCTTATTTTCTTGCGAGAAAGAAAAAGATCAATCTGTCAAGCGTCTAATTAATGCTAATTGAATCATTTTATTTCATTAAATGAGAAAGAATGCGAAAATAACAAAGAGTTAAGGCAAAAAGAGAAAGAGAGACAATTTTTTTTGCAAAACACGATCGAAACAAGCAAAAGTGAAGAAGAAAAAGTTTTGGTAATTTCATTCAAGTTCACGCGCGAACATAAAAAGTCTCAAAGTGGAGAACCGACGAGTGAAAAAATCGCAAAGAATGACGCGAACCGGTGCACAAACGTAAGTTTTTCTCTATTTATCCTGTATTGCTGTTGCTGCTGCTTCATGTATCTCATTCATAAATTGGGTTATATGAAATAATAGAAAATTTCATTCGTTGAATTCAGCCATTAAATATTTGAAATAAAACCGTTATAATTCGTTTAAATTTTTAATAAATAAAATGGTCTAGAATTAAATAATTTAATTTACATGATTCATTAGTCTCTTTAAAATTATCAGAATTAATTTCAAAAACATTTTAAAATATTAATTATTTTGTACAAAATGAAACACTCTAATATTTCTTGATAGTTGTTTTATTTTTATCCACTCACACACAATGCAGTCCGATATGATATGCGTTAAACTTTCATGAATTTTCCTCTATTTTGATTGTCATGATACAAATATAGTTTTCTATTTCATGTTCAACACTATTGAATTAGTAAAAATGAACATATAATTGGTTTTCGCTCTTTTTTTCGCGGATTTTAATGACAGATTAAAAATAAAATCATTTATTTAATTTGCTAAACATTTCTTTATTTTGTCTGGAGAAACTTTCTATCCGTTCCATTGCTAAGCTTCTAGTTTGTGCATTACACTATAGTGTACAGGTTTTCTTTTTCATTACTTGTCAATGGCAACAGCATCATCATCGTACTTTTACTTACATCTATCCATTCAGTAAACATAAATATTATATCGATATATGTGTTATAAGTATGGGTTTCGGTATACAAATGCTGATAGACGGACTGGAAAGCGAAAGTGAAGTGATGATGTTGTTGTTTGCTATGAAGTTTATGTTCAGGAGAAAATTTTATGATGAAGTTAAAGAAACTCGACTGCTTACTAATTTTCTCTCTAAGAAAAGAAATTTAAATAAAATTATGTTAAATCATCAAGCAGATTAGAGGCTAAATTTTTATGTAATGCCTCAAACTTTTTATCGCGCTTGATCTCTGCACAGTCATTACTCTTCTCTAGTATTTTTTATCTGTGCGACTATATTAACAACAAAGAGGGGAAGTAGATCACATAGCAATGTTTTGAGTTATTTATAATAGAAAACTTGAATGATTGCATTCATGCGTTTCCATCAATTATGTTCTTTTTTTAAACGACAATTTCACATCGAGAGAGTATATTTCTATTTTACCATAACAAGCAACGATAGTGCTAAATTTTAACAGCAAAAAAAAGTTTATATAAATTGAAAATTTTCTTCAATAAAAGTATTTCCTCTCTCGTTTTCAATTCAAGTAACGAACATGAATTTTTTTTCGCAAGGTCTTTTTCATTATTGTATAAATGTACAGAGAAAGATATAAAAAGATAATGATGTTGAGATAGCAAATATTTGATTATGACAAATAATTTGTATCTCTATATCTGACTGTAATAAGAGCAAACTTCATAAAAGTAGAATCAGAACTCATTATGAAATACTTACTTTATTTAAATATCGTAATAATATTTTGTTCCTTTTTGTATCATTTTCAGGCGTTATGATGATGAAGAAAAAACTACATGGGAATGTGGCTCATGGTGCGAGTACATTTTTGTTGTTGTAGTCTCAAGCATTTTGCTACTTGCTGCAATTGTGATGACTGTTTTTTGGATTATTTTCTATCGACAAGGCTATAGTCTTGAAGAACCAATAAAAGAATTCAATTTTCATCCAACTTTGATGATCACCGGCTTCATCACCCTCACTGGCTTTTGTAATAAATTTGAAATTATTTCTTTTAATTAATTTTATTTATGACAATTTTTCATTCACCCACACAGCTCTTTTACTCTATCGCATCTGTCGTTGCTGTTCGAGTTTACTTGTGAATCTTTGTCATACATTTTTCCATGCAGCTTCAATTCCATGCATTGTACTCGCATTTTTGGCTGTTTTTGATTCTAAAAATGCAACCCAACCACCAACACCACACTTTTATTCACTTCACTCTTGGTTAGGACTTATTTGTATGGGTTTATTTGTATTTCAATTTATTCTTGGATTTTTCGGGTTTGTATCTTCTAATTTAATCAGGAAATGATATTTTACAATCTAATATATGATTCGTCTAATTAACAGCTTCTTTATTTTACTCTGCTGTGAGAATGCGACTCATAAATTTCGCTCAACATTGGTACCAATTCATGCGAGTCTGGGTCTTGCTAATTTCATGCTTGCAATCGGTGCTGCAATTACTGGCCTCACTGAGAAGGCATTACACGAATTGGGGTAATATAAGAAGAGTTTTTTGTGTTACTTGACATAATTGCTTGTTCATTCTTTTTTTCTCCCTTGTTTTTGATACTTTTAGTAAAGACACATACTCTGGTATGATTGAGGAGGGTATTATCATCAACACAATTGCAATTATCTTAATTGCCTTGGGCATACTCGTTCCATTTGCTATTCGTCGCAGCAACTCTCCAGCTAGCTTCAAGGTTTATGTCACTGAGACTATTTGACCAAGCCAGGTTAAAGTGCAAATGGTGAAGGAAATTACGGAAATTACTGTAACTGATACGGAAGCACCTGCACCTGATGCCGATAAATACTAAACAATTCAAATATAAAAAAAACAAACGTTTCAAATTCATAAAAAAAAGAGAAAAAAATTTAAATTATAGTAGATGTGTCAAGATAGTATTATTGATAGATTTAATTTAAAGTTTATACATAAAAAAAGAAATTAAAGAAAGAAACTTGATAAAGAGAAAGTTCAGATTTTGATGATGTGCAAAAAGTTCTTAAACATCTTCTACAAACCGCTCACACTAAAATTCGGTAACAAAACGTGAAAAATTTAATCAATTAAAAAGTTTCATGTTATGTGGCTGAAGAATTTCAAACATCTAGTTTTATTATTTTAAAAGTCATAATAATAATAATAATAGTGTTAGTATATAGCTGTCTCAAATGAAGAACTGATAAGCTCAAATTTAAAACTTTGATGGAACATACATGTATTACCTTTAAAAAAAATGAGATAAATACAATTTAAATGTAGAAAACAAGAGAAAATGAAGAAAAATCTTTTCTTTTTCTAGAAAATAATCTGTCGCCAAATTTACATAATGAATAATTATAAAGAAAAATTCATAGTAAAACAATTTCATAGTTTAAAAAAATGATATAAAACTAAAAACAATGAAAGTAAAACATACAATTTGATAAATGGTCATTAAAATAATATAAAACTTTTTAAAAAAATCACGAAGCTTAAGAGTTGATTAGGTATATTATGGGTTTAACTTGTTTTTTTTGAACAACAACAAGAAATCTTTGATGTAAGTTTTAGATAATTAACATGCTTGGTAAACATTTAAAAAAAAGAAAGAGAATTTCTTCAAGTTATACAAAAAATGAACGAAATGGAAGAAGAAAAGAAAGTAGTGAAAAATGATACTGATGAGTCTTTTTATAATAAAACAAATCTAATCAAATCTATTATTCGAAACAAATTTTGTTAAAGAGTACCAATTTTGATAAAAGAAAAGTAGAATCAAAATATTGTTATTTGAAGATAAAAATATATATATTTTACTTAGACCTCATTTACCTTTTTTTAAGAGCAACTTTATTCTCCCACAGGATTTTTTATAATCAATTTAACTTATTAAGCATGCATACATACATTTTTAAACATTCAAATTATATAAATTTCATGCAAAAGTTTTATAGTAAGTAGAACAGAAGAATTCATTAAAAATGCATAAACATACATAACATTAGTAGATTAAAACGTGTTCAATAAGAGGTGAAAAAAAATTAAAATTTAAATCTTATCCCTGATATCATTCCATCGGTAGTTAATTAAACTTCAAAACAATTATTAAAAGAAATGCAACCAATTTTAAGAATAAAAAAATGAAATTACAACAATTTAATGCTACCACCGTTTACAATTTTTTTATACAAAAATTTTTTATTGAATTTTTTCTTATAAAATGTCCACCATCCTCAGTTTAGAGTGTTTTACAAAGACAAAAAAAAATATTAAATGGAAAATAATGCATACATACTTGAAGAAAAGAAAAAGAAGTTTATTATGTGTTCAAAGTTGGAAATAATCAAAAATAACGTGAAGGAACTAGTGTAATGAAAAAACGTTTGTTATAAATTTCAATGTTATTAATCAAACAATTGTGCAATCGTTTAAAATGGCAGATAATGAAAAAAAAGAAAATTCACAACGAGATATTTCCAAAAGATTCTCTTATATAAAAAAATCATAAAAGATACAACATTTTAATAACACAGGCATTGAAATTTTTGTAAAACATTTAGCATTAAAATTCAATAAAGTATTAATTAAATCAATTTTTACGTCCGCTCACATACAATACATCGTTATTTAAAATTTAAAAATAAAAAGATTTACTTTTAATGAAAAGAAAGCAAAAACAGGAGAATAAAAATCGATTTGGGTATTTTAATTTGTGTCATCATCAAAATTATTTTAAGTATGATATGTATTGATATTATTATTATATGAAATCCATACATTAATCGTAAAATAAAAATAAGTTAAATAAAAATTAAAATCTTGTTATCATTCATTCATTAAGTAATTCTGAAATGCTTTAAATATAGAAAAAAACATCTGTTTTCCTGCTTTTTAAAAACAATTATTAATAATTTTATTATATATAGGAAAGTACAATAACATTTTTTTTCTCTGTGTCTCATTTTTCGTGATTTGATTTTAATTAGTTTCTTTCTCGACGATAGATTTGAAGCAAGGCTCACACAATCGCACAGGATATTGACATTGAATGTTTTCATTATTTGGCAACTGAGCAAAATGATCACTGCAATCTGCACAGAATATTTCCATACAAAGTCGACAATGATGCCGTCTTCTTCCTGTTTAAAATGCAAATATTTTTGTTGCATCTTTAATTTGACTTTAACAATATTACGTACCTAGCCAAAATTCAATTTGACAATTTTTACATTTGCTCCTTGCAAAATCAGGAATCCATGGAACATGATTGTTGTGGCCATCATTAGGTTTTTCATCGACTGCCTCCCATGAGCAAACAGAATTTTCAGAATTATATTCTTGATGCTAATTGATTGAATTGAAATAAATTAACATGTAATGTTGCTAGCTAGTAATTTTTCTTGTAATTCTCTTACTGGGTCCTCAGATGTGGCTGCACTATGAGCCCTTTGGTTATTTTGGTTTTTTCCACACTGACATGAGGTTGCATTCACTAATGCTCTTCTTGTTACAAGCAGTTCATAATAAAGTTTCTCTTCTTTAAGCTATTGATGGTTAATAAAAGTGATTATAAAAATATTATGAATATATTAATTTTTACTTACTTTATATTCATGAACTAACTGTTGCAATCGCAAATTTTCCTGACTTAGAGCAAATGAAAGACCATCCACAGAAGAAATGGTTTTTTCGAGCGTTGCTGGTGTTATTGAGCGTAAAACTGGCGTTGAAAATTGTGAATCATTTGATGATGTGCTACTTATGTGGATAAAAATTTTAATGAAAAAGTTTTAATTTGATGTTGAGAAAGAATTTTATTAAGAAAGTTTCATACCTTTCTTTTTTACTTTTTGAATGCCCATTTTGAAAATTTGACTTGAGCTTCTTGAAGTGCTGCTCTAAATTCTCGACTGTTTCAATCATCTGTATCGAAAGCTAATAAATATTTGACTTATTGACAGATTGAATTAGATTTTTCTGAAACTTACTTTATGCCCATCAATCTCATCTTTGTTATTTAAATCATCATCGGCAATTTGTTCTTGACCTTCATGATTGTTTTCGTCTTCTTTTTCAACTCCTCGTTTTATTTCTTTTTTTTCTTCATTATTTTTTTGGTGCTCAACAATAGTACACTCAGGAATTTTCACATCGAGATTTGTTTGTATCATCATCTCTTCTTTTGCTGTAGTTGATTGCTCGTTATTAGCGAGTTCATCAATGTTTATGTCACCATTATTGTGATTATTGATAATATGATTATTATTATTAGTGCATAACGGCAATATATGATTATTAATATTGGTTTTAATTCCTTTTTCCTGATTATTAATGTCATCATTATGACCATTGCTTGTTCCACTGTCACATGACAAAATGCTAACTCTCATTGAGATAGTGTTGCTATCTGCAAATACTGAGGGATCACTAAGTCTTCTCACTGAATCTTTACTGCTTTTAATTTCTGAAACTAAATCGTCAAAACTTCTCGTTTTAATGAGACCAGTCTCAGTATAGATCGTATCACTCGATATCTTTAAATTATCATTTCCATTTGAATGTGGTGTATGAAAACTTCCACCATATAATTCTCTCCAAAATACCAGCGAACTTATTCTATGCGACGGCCACAAGACTTTGTCAAGAGTAGTTTGATATAGAGGATTTTTGTAAATGGGCGTAGATAAGAAAGGCCACACGGAAAATGTACGTTCGTTAATGAAATTTTCAATTCTTTCTTTAAGAGTGTTGCACAAAAATGTGCCAAATAAGCAAGAGTGCACGTGCTGAGCTAGTTTAATGAGGTATGATGTTGTAAACTCAAAACTACAAGGAAATTGATTATGAATCTGATATACGCAGTCAATCCATTGAAGAAAAACTGGACAACGTTCATTTGTATCATCACTACCAACTCCGTGTCCAACTCTATCACCGAATTTGTGGCCAAATGCCAACCATTCCTAAAAAAAAGGAATATTAGAAATTTAAAAAGTTTAATGTCTTATATTATTTGCTACCTTTTCAACTAAAACCATAAATCCTTCCATAGTTCTATAATACGGATCAAGCAGCAATTGCGATATACTAGAAATTTGCGAAGTACGATCCCACCCATCTAGATAAATTATGTTGATATCATTTTTTACAATTGCAAAAAAAAGAGAATAAAATTTTACAGCTCTATTGAAGAGTTTTAAAATAAAAAAATTTTATGGCTCACCTGAACAATGTACAAGAACGGGCCGATTATTTTTCTCTATTGCATGAACAACAATATTGGCAGCGGATAATAGACCCGAAATATGCTGCAACCAGTTAGTTTTCTCAAGTAAACTAAACCAATTTGGAATATCAGCATCAATACAGAGTTGTCGTAAACTTTGAAATGACTTTCGAATAACATGAATATTTCCCAAATTCATGAACTCAATTTCAGCATTGGGATAGTATTCTGCACATTCAACGCCGCCTCCTCGAGCTCTATTTGTTACTGCTGATGCATAACTTCGTGCATCAATAATTAAAATTTTCTTAGGTGTCTCAAGATCTACTTTTTCAGGATTTGAAGTATCGAGAGAATGGTCACTATCACTTTCGACTTTAGTTGGCAATGATGACGAATTTATTTTCCCATTATCAAATGAGCAAGCATCAGCAAGAGCTTTCAGAAGCTGTTCATCTTTATTGTTGCGCCAGCCAAGCCAGCCGACCTCAGGTTGCGAAGACCTTGCAATAACAGCTCCAGATGGATGTCGATAAGTAACAATGGGAATGCGTTTTGAACTACGAAAATTTGCAACAGCTGCGAGTGTTTCATCAGAAATACATGCAGGTACAATAAGTTGTTTCGGATAAGATGAACAAAGCTTGAAATCTGAATTGATATTGGAAACTCGCCATGCCCCTTTTAAATCAAATTTTAATCGGTCAAGTTCTTCTTTAAAGTGAACATCATAACTAATTGCATGTTTCAAACGATTTGATTCGTGATCATGTGATGACTCCTTTTCAGATTCCCAAGCGTAAAATGCAAAAGCAAAAAGATTCTCGAGTTGATCGGGAACACTAGTGGCAGCACTAATTCTTGAGTGCCAGTCGTTGCATAATTCGTTTGTTGAAAATGAGCAGACATGTGTACATGCATCTTTGCAACTAATCACTAACTGAAACATCTCCTTAATTGAAACATTTTCGATAAGACGCAATGGTATTGAGGTCTCAAAAGACTTTGTTGAGTTTGATAAATATAAACGATAATTTGATATTGCCAAGATCCCACTGTCATATCTTCCAATATATTTTACGAATTCACCAGACACTATTACACAAAAAACAAATTGATTAGACAAAAATTGAATTAAAAGAAAATAAAAAATATTCGCTTACGCTCAGCAAACGGAATTTGCAAGCTGTCATCTTCTTTTTCTACTTTTTCTTTGGGAAATAGCTCTGTTGCCTTAATTTTTATCATATATGAAGAAGAAGGCATATCTTCAGCTTGTTGCTGTTGATGTTCTTCTTCTATAAGTTCTTCTCCGAATACCTTTAAATAAATAGAGAATAAATGTTGTTTTTATTTTTTTTAAAAAATAGCATTCGATTTATTAAATTAACAGGAATATCGATTTAATTTCGTGTAAATAGAATTTTTTGAGATGACGGATGTTTATTAATTTTAAAAAAAGAAGAATTTTTATTCCTTGCTTCTTCAAAGAATCACCCATTTTTGAAAAATAATATAAAATATAATGATTCAAAAAAATGACCTCGATTCGTAAAAAACTATGTAGCTATCTTTATTTTAATTAATTTATTTGAATAGCGAAAAAAAATTTTAATACATTTTATCTACCCAGATTGCCACAACCAAAAAATAATTTTTTAGCAATTTAAAAATTATGGAATGAAAATATTTTTTTGACTTCATAAAGGAAAACAAAGAAAACTTTTTATAATTTTAAATCTCAACTTACTTCTTTAACCATTTGATTAGCTTTGTTTACCACATTTATACTTGAAAATTAGCGAAAAGTTTGAATAGTCTAATATTGAAATTATTATGATGAATTGAGTAAATTTAAACTTTTCTCTTTAAAAATCTCAATGTTTTGAAAAAAGGTATATACCGAACGTAGATGAATACTTTGATAATTAGTGCATGCAAAAAAAACTCAATTATAAATTTTTTATCAATTTGATCTTTTTATATTTTTGATATGTTTATCATGTATAAATTATGTTTAAAAAAGATTTAAAAACATTTGACTATCAAAGAAGACTTTACATTAAAGTTCTTTGTTCGTCTTTTTAATCGGATAAAACCAAATAAATGTCTTTAATACTCAATTATACGAACAATAATTTATCCGACTTAATACAAAATAGAAGTTACAGTTAAATTTTCTTAAATGTTTAATGCTGAGAACACAAAAATGAAATCAGTAAATATTGTTTAAAAAATTGTTATTTTATTATAATCATTAATAGTGCATTTTTATTTTTTAAACTTTGTATATATAAGATCAATTCAATTATAAAATTTGCTTACATTTTTAGTAGCTTCTTCCGAAAAGTGTGTAGAACTTCGGTTTGTTGTTGCACTCTGGATGAATGCATTTGTCGCTTTCTTGAATTTCAGCTGGCTGTTCAAATGGAATACACAAGGATTTTGCTCCCATTGCAGGTCCTTGAACAGCTTCATCGGTCTCTTCACGTGCACTATCTGTCTTGATCTTTTCTTCACAAAGAATGTCTCCACAGAATGGAGCCATAATAATATATTTTGAATCCAAAAATGATGTAAATTCTTTCCAATTTTTTGTTGTTTTTAAGTGATCGGTTAAATCTTTTGTTGCTTTTGTTAACATATTTTGATGAATCTTTTCAAGTAATTCTGGAATATCTGTTGAAGCTTTACTTCTACTGATGGTCAACTTTTCAAAATTATCACGTCGTACTGCAACAAATTGTTGAGCCTTCAAATCTTTTGGTCCCAATTCGATGCGAATTGGGACACCTTTTAATTCCCAATGATTATATTTCCAACCAGGAGAGTAATTGTCACGATAATCTCCATCTATACGAATATTGCATGCTTGCAATTGCTTTTCCAATTCTTTGCAACTATCAATAAGAGTTTTACGATCAGTATTCGATGTTGTGGCAGTGATACCGCAAGGAACTATAATAACTTGTGTATAAGCCACTCGAGGTGGCAAAACAATTCCTTGATTATCAGCATGCACCATTACCATTACACCAATAGTTCTAGTGCTAATTCCCCATGAATTCTGATAAACATATTCCTTTTCTTGAGTTTCTGGATTCTCGAAAATAATGTCAAACATTTTTGAAAAGTTTTGACCAAGAAAGTGACTGGTTGCACCTTGAATTCCGCGACCACTTGCAGAAATAAAAGCTTCAACTGTTGTTGTAAAATCACCACCAGGAAACTTTTCTTTCTCGGTCTTACGTCCTTTTACAACTGGAATTGCTAACAAATCAGTATAAATTTGTTTGTATAATTCCAGAATTTCGTAAACTTCTTCCTGAGCCTCTTTTGATGTTGCAAATGCAGTGTGACCTTCTTGCCATAAAAATTCACGAGTTCTTATGAATGGTTGTGGATGTTTAAATTCCCAACGCTAAAATTGAAAGTTTATTTGAATAAGAATTATAATTATATAGGATAACATTTAAACTTACCACAACATTGTTCCATTGATTCAAACGAATTGGCAAATCGCGATAAGATTGGATCCATTTAGAATATGCCGGATACATGACAGTTTCTGAAGTTGGACGTACAGCAATTGGCTCAGCCAAATCTGATTCACCTGATTTTGTAACCCAAGCAACTTCGGGTGCAAAATCAGCGATATGATCTTTTTCTTTTTCCAAAGCAGCTTTTGAAACAAACATTGGAAAATAGCATTCTTTTACTCCCATATCAGTAATTTTGGCATCGAAAAATTTTTTAATATTCTTCCAGATTGCAAATGCCCATGGACGAAGAATATAACATCCAGATACATCATAATATTCAATCATTTCGCCCTTTGTAATTACTTGAGAATACCAATCAGCTAAATTCTCTTCTTTCTTAGCTTCCAAACCCAATCGAGTTTGTTTTTTCAATCTTGGGCTCTCGTCTTTTGACTCGGTTGTAACTTTTTTGGATTTTTGTTTTTTTTCGGAGCATGAAGGTTTCTTTGAAAGACCAGATGTGGGTATTTCTTTTTTGTGACCATCAGGAATAAAGTACAATACAATTGGACGTTCTGATCCTGAAATTTCGCTAGCTGGAGCATAAGCTTGATCAACTTTGAAAAATCCGCGCCGTTGTAGTTGAATGATATCGCCTTTCTGACATTTTTTCAATTCAGGATCAGCCAACATTTTTGTTTCTTTTCTAGTCTCATGTCCGATATATGCTTTAAAGTCTTCATTTTTACCAAGAACAGCTTTGCTAATTATATGATCGAAATAAACGCAATAAGTTGTTGGATATTCTGAAGGATCCTGTTTACAAAGCCATGTCAGTTTTAATGTCTTTTTGAAATCGGTATCACTCAAATTCAATTCAGCATCGATAGAAGTAATTTTTTCACTTTCTTTATGAATCTTTTTGATTCTTAAATTACCCCAATTTATAAATGTTGCATTTTCACCTTCTTTTAAGGATTCAGCATCAGCATAGTCAATATAAATTTCTGGGCCAACCCAAATAGTTTTTGTGCCAACTTCATTATTTTTGGGATGTCTTGGAACTTCAAGAGCTTGTAATATTGCATTATTAACTTTGACAATTATACGATTGTCGTTTTCTAATGCAATGTATCTAGGTGCAATTGGATCGATGACTTTTTTGTTGAAAGCCCAAATTTTATCCCATTCCATAAATACAACAGCTTTACTAGAACCTTGTGCAATAATGAATTGTTTTAAACCTTCAACAGTCATACCACGACGTAAAATACCTAAAATTTAATTAAATATATCATAATATATACTACCTAGGATGTTTCCAATAAAATTGAGTCACTTCATTCAAACAGAGACAAAGATTGTTAGCAGTTTTTAAGACAGCAGATTTTCAGGCAATTATTCGATATAATATATATTTACCTCGAACTGTAGGAAAGCGAGGATCATCCCAACCATCAACAAGACCGTTTTCAACAAACCAAGTTAATTTACGTTTTGATAATACTGTGTTAGTCATATTTAAACGAGAATATTCCCAAATATATGGTTTACGAAGTTTTAATGCATCAATAAACCAATAAAATTGATCATCACGATCGTGATATTCCATTGTACGAAGAGTATGAGTTACATTTTCAATTGCATCAACAATTGGACATGCAAAATCATAAGTTGGATAAACTCTAAAATGAAATTTAAATAAGAAATTATGAAATCGTAAAATATTTATCTCTTTTACTTGTATTTAGTTCCAGTACGTGGATGTGGCTCATTTTTGCAACGATAAATTGTTGGATCACGAAGGCATCCATTTGGAGAAGACATGTCGATTTTCGCTCGGATACAACATTTCTGTCCTTTTTCTGTGCCAGCTAACATTTCATTCCACATTTCAAAATTCTTTTCGATTGAGTTGTTTCTGTTTTTAGACTCAACTCTCTGTTCACGTTCTTGCTTCATCAGTTCAGGATCAGTATCGTCAGCATATGCTTTTCTCTCTTTCATTAATTGTTCACAATACTTTAACATGAGCTCAAAATAATCTGATGTATAAGTGAATAAATCTGGTTTAATTTGAAGCATTTCTAAATCCTCTAAAATAACGTTTTCAAAGTGAACATTTTCTTTAGCTGGATTAGTGTCGTCAAATCTCATAATCAGTTTTCCATTAAATGCTTGTTGATAATATTGATTTAAAAGAGCTGCTTTAGCATGACCAATGTGCAAATATCCTGATGCTTCAGGAGGAAAGCGAACAATAACTTTGCCCATTTCAGCTCCTGGAAGATCGACAAATTTACCTTCTTGCTTTCTATCGTCAACATCAAGTGCTGTTGGAGATTCTTGTTTATTTGATTTTGTAGAGTTAGCGTCTTTTGGAAGAGATGAAAAATTTTCAGCGGTATCCACACCATCTGTAAATTTTATTTCACAAAACATTTAAAATATTTCATAAAAATTGAAAATAATTAATTTTAAGCTTTATACATAAGTAACTTTTTATTCAATCTATATCTTACCGGTTGGTGGATTCTTTAAATCACTATTTACTTTAATTGGCATGATTTATATATTTATTTTTTGAAAAATATATTTTTTTGCACAATAACGAATGGCAACGTGTGAACTCAGTGCAGAAAATTTTAAAAGAGCGTTTAAATATATTGTTGAATGTTTTACTGTTTTACTGTTCAATGTTGTAATGTTTTACTGTTCAATGTTTTAAAAGGCATGCATGCGAAGTTATAAATTTAACTGAAAAGAAAGAAATTAAAAATCTCATGATTTTTTTTCAATTTTTATTCATTCATAATTTTTCTCAAATACTGGTTAATAATATATTTTTATGTCCGAAAAATTCGGTTACAATTGGAATTTTTATTATTTTATTATAAACTTAAAAATGCACATTATGTTCCAAAAAAAGAAACTGAAGTTAGTTCAAATCATCTTCGTCTTATGCATTAAGTACAAAATAAAATGACTAAAGACTAAAGACTAACAGTATGTATTTATGTATGAAATAAAAGAGTCTTAATTGTTTGATTTTTCTTTTTTTTTAGTTCTATTACTTTTTTCTATTGTTGACTTATTTCTTAACTTGAATTCTACAGAATTCTATATGAACAAATTAAAAACGTGCAGAGAGTTAAATTATTTCAATAATTTCCTCATCGCTATTGTGTGTATTTTCTGAATTTTTTCTTTACGATTTTACATTGAAGGCATTTAAATAGATGCAACTTTCATGTTTTTTCTTTTTTCATTTATAATATAAAATATTTTTGTTTATAATTTTTACGGATACATTTGGATTTTTTATTTCTTATAATTCATGATATATACAGATTGAAAACGCACTTTTTTGTGTGTACTTATTTATTGTTTTTTTGCCAATATAAGAATCATGTTTTTCGAATTTCTTTTTCTGCTTCCGTTAATAAATAGCTATCATACTTTTTTTCTGAATTTCAGATATTATGGAATGCTTTTTGTGTGAGTGTGATTAAAATAAAAATAAAAAAATTCTTGATGCCATAAACAATAGATAGATAGATAGAAAAGTTTTTCATCTTTAATTTTTTATTTATCAAAAAGTTGATATTTAAAAAGTTCCGAAGTCCATTTTAGTATGAGTTTTTGTTTGGTCCCAAAAAGATTATTTTTTTTAAAGTTGAAAGAAAATGAAATAAGAAGATGATGATAGTGAGATGCAAATAAAATATGAAAATCTAAAGTGAGACGAGGAACTTTATCGAAATTGTTTGCAAATAAACAAAAATTTATTTTTAAGGAAAAACTTTGGCTAATGTAATTGTTGTATATAGTCCTTGATAGAAAAAATTAAAAAAGAATAATGATTATTTTATAACAAGGAAGAAGTTAATACAATAGGAAGATGAGACAAGAGAATATAGAAAAAATTTTCTTGAATGAGTTTTTTGAGAAAAATAAACTGTCTAAACTCATTCAAAATTTTTACATAAAAATATTCCTTCATTTCATAACCAATAAACAATATTTCAATTAAATTTCTATAATGAGAATATGAAAATCAACAACTAAAGTTGATCTGAGTGAGAAATGTGGAAGATGAGTGCTACTAATTTCTCTATTAGTGCATGCCAAGATAAAAGGCCTCACAAAAATTGTTTTTGCTTTCTTCTCAAATGAAAAAATTGAAATGAATTATGAACATAATCTTAGAATCTAGTAAGAAAAACATGATCAAATGAAATTATATATGCAAAATATTCTTAAATTAATTTTTATATTTATATGTAGATGGTGATTTCTCGTCCAATTAATGTATCTTTTACTTTCTCATAAAATCGAAAAATTCAAATGAAGCAAATGCATTTTTATTTCAATAATAAAACATAAAAAACCCAACTTTACAATGAATTTTTCATTAATTTATATGATAAAGTGATTTTTCTCATATTTTTTCCCGATAATTTTCCATCATTTTCTAGAAATTGATACATGAATATTTAATCATAACATGTGTCTATGTGTTTTAATTCTAAATTTTTAAAAATTTTCACATAATTAAAGTTACAAAAAAAGGAAAATACGATAAGTTTAAGAATGTGGCACAGTAATTTTGTAAGCCAAGATTTTTTTTCATATGTATATATATGAAATGCATGAACTTTAAAGCCTCTTATATGATACATTTTAAAATTATATAGTGAAAGAAAAAAGCATTAAACTAATAATAATAATGTTAAAAGCTGAAGGAAATTTTTTATAAAAGAAGTGATGGGATCGTGTGTTTTTAAAGAAAGTATTTATGCATGTAAAACCATAAAACTACTTTGAACTAGAAAATTTACGTAAATCAAAATTATGTTGTGTAGGTTTAAATGTATATTTTTTAATTGGAATGTTTTCCTTTGATTTCAATTAAATTTTTTTTAACAAAATGAATTATTTTCTTTTAAAAAAACATGGCAAGAATAAAATGCAATTGTTGATGAGCTTTTGAAACTTCTTTTTTTATTGTATGTGTTTGTGGGAATTTTTCTGTTAATTCTTTCTGGTTTGACCCATTATTTTATTTATTTTTGTAAATCTGTGATTTGTACTGATTTTCTGATAATTTTTTTAAACATTTTTTTCCTTCATTTAATTGGTTTTCAATCGTAAATATTTTTAGATTGTATGAATATGGATTTTCTTTCATTTTTATAATATTTGTGTCTGACGGTTCTTTCCTTGTGTTAAAATTCAAAAAAAAAAATTTTTTTTTCGTGTGGAAGGTAAAAACAAAACAAAAAACAGCATATTTTAAATAAAATTAAAAAAATTTATAATTATAAATTTTAGTTTATACACTTTTCCCTAAAGAGATTTAATTTTAAATATTTTTCTCATATTTTTTTTGATTTTAAGCACCATACTTTTATTTAAATTTACTAAAAATTTTCAATAAGGAACACATGACAAGTTTTTTTCGATACCTTAATACTTTGAAAAATTTTAAAGCCAATTTTGTCTCGTTTCTAAAGAACAATTTTTGTTTTTTTTAAGGAAATATTTTAAATAAAGTCTTACATTTTATCATCATCGTCATAACACAGTCGAATTTCCATTTTATATAAATATTTTTTTTATCATATTTTTTTTTGCTGAACATCTTGATTTTTTTTCTTTTGTAGAAAATTATTACAGCAATGAAAATCATTATACAGATTTCGTATAATTTTTAAAAAACGGTAACAAATTTTCCCTTTTTCTCGATTTTTCCTTATATTCATCATAAAAAATAAGGAAAAATTCTTTTAGCATCTCCACGCTTTGATATACTTTTTCCATTTTTATTCATATATGTATATATAGTGTCTAATAAAAAAGTTATTTATGACAGAAAATTTGAAAAGCGACACGGAATATAAATATAAATATTTTTTGATAAACATCTAATAGTGTCATTTTTAGTTTTCTTTATATGATGTTTTTACCGTTGAGTGTTTGGTTGTGTATAATTAGGTATGTATGTACCAAAATGCGATTTCTTTACATAATGTTTCAATCTAATCGCTTGATTAAGGCATGAAAGATATTCAGTGCATTTTCACTCTCCTGAAGTGACTTCAGTATATTTTATTTTATAAATTTTGAAAGTCTTTCAAAACTGCACCTTTTTTAAATCAAAGGATAAATCGATAAATGATTTTTTTATATTTACAAAAATTTTAATATTTTTAAATTGTGTCAAAAATATTCTCTCCAAATATAGTGTTTTGAAATTCTAAATATTTTTATATTCATTTCTTTTTTGCCTGAATTTAAAAGAATTTTTAATTATTCCAAAATAATAAAGAGTGTAACGAATATAAAAGATTATAATTTCTGGCACATATAAGGTGGATTTTTTACCATTTTTATTTTACTCTCAACTTTGTAAGAATTTTTTTCTGACAATTTTTTTGAATTATGGCCATTAATGGAATTTTTTGGATAGCAAAAAGTATAAACTTGATTTGTCATAAAAAAGATTAAGAAAAGTAATTTTTTGATCAAAAGGATTGATTTTTAAATAGATTTTTTATTTTTACCTAATACAGAGATTGTCGGGATAGTATGTGTGATATCATCATTTCTTTTTGATAATGTACGAAAAATAAAGAAAAAGGACACTACTTATAATATTGAATTGAATTCTTTCACGTGTTGTGATTTCAAATAGCTCAATCGATGTCGCAAATTAAAATTAAATTGCAAAACTTTGCTCATTTATAAAAAGAATATTAAAAATATAAAAAGAATGAAGAAATATTAAAAATAAAAATTTTGTAAAAAGTTTTAAACTTGAAAATTCTTATAGAAAATAACAAAAATATAATAAAAACTCAAAAACATTTAAAGATATTGCCAATTTTTTTCAACACATAGAAGAATTAATCAAAAAATGAAGCATAAATCAAATTTAAAAATCTATTTTATATTTTTACACATAATCTCATGTCAATTAAACAATTTTCATTTTCAATATTTTCAAAATAACTTAATTTTAGTTTTTTTTTTACTTTTCAATGACTTAATTTTACTGTAGATGCCTTAAAACTCTTTTTTAAAATGCTTAATATTGTGTTTGAATACATTTTGTGAATAAATTGTGTGTATTGTTGTGAACAGGGAAAAATTACTATTATTTACATTATGGTTGGTTTATTGTATGTACTATTGAAAATTTTTAAATGGAATTTAATTTTTTTATCTTAAATATTCAGTAATTAAAAGTTGAAATTGTTAATTTCAAATAATTTTACTGTATATTTTTTTTGTTTGTGTATGTTTGGTTACGGTAATATTCGTCTGTAGGCATAGATTAGTTAAGGGAGCTTGTGGTTTTGCGTTCTGTTGAATCTTCTTTGCTGAGTTTTACGAATTCTTTTTTAAATATTCTGTTGCATATATTTTCATTTTAGAGTCTGCGTGGTTACGCTGTTGTTTTACTTTCCACGATCATTGTCAGATGTTGTTGATGAACTTTTGTTGTTATTGTTGATGATTTATTTGACATAGTCAGTGTTTTTATTATGTGTATAAAATTGAAATGAAATTTAATAATCTTAATTTTGAGTGTTTCTTTTCTTTCTTGGTCATTTGATTGATTAATGTAGAGATATGCTCTTTTTTGATTACGATATTTTTCTTATATGTGCCAATTAGGAAACAAGTTGAAAAGCACTTTAATGCTTATTGCACATTTTCCCCATATTATTTGAAATTTTCTATTTCACAACTTAAAAAAAACTTTTTTTGAAGCGAGGGAAAATGCACGAAAAAAATTGCACTTTCAAAATAATCAAAGGAATTATCAAAGTCCAAAGTCGTTTTAAATTTGGTGGCAAATCACTAAATTTATGTTCAAAAAAAATTTTATTTGAAAAATTTTTTTCAATTTTTATTAAAATAAATTTAGTTTTTTTAGTTATTTTTAAAACGATTTCAGACTCTGGAAAATAAAAACAATTGTTTGAAATAGAAAAAAAGTTTGGATCAGCAGATATAGATTATAATTCATATCCTGTATAGAAAATGAATTTTAATAAATTTGTCTAGATTATTCAATCTTATATCTCTCCAATTTCTGTTGATTTTTAGCGCATTTTTGGAACAACAATGCAGCTTATATCTTCACTTTGGCTGGCTGGCTGGCTGGTGATGAGGCGCGAGATCTCGAAAACTATAATAGCTAGAGACTTCCGGTTTTTTGCATTTGATTTGTGCTATCGTTTTATTCCGGCGACGCTTAGTTATATTTCTATTACTTATTGCGTTAATTAAGAAATTACGAATTTAAATTTCCAAATTGTAAAAATGTAAACAACGCGAAGTTGGCTGCGAAAACGATTGCAGCGCCACTAACGGTAAATTTTAGAACTTCAAATATTTTGAATCTTACTCAACCGTTACTTTCAAGTTAACAAAATTTATTATAAGATTCTGTAAATTGCAGAGTACGAAACCGTTTGGTATTTTAGTTGAAAATAATTAAAAGTCATCTAAAAACCAACTAAAATTAAATCGATTAGGCTTTTATTTTTAAACGAATGTGTTTTTGTTGATTTTTAGTTATTTGTAAAACCGTTTCGGACTCTGCTAAATTGAACTTCAATTTAAAACCAGGCAAGGACACTCGAAAAAAGATCGTGAAAGATCCCATAAAGATCCTAAAAGATTTGAAAAGATCCCAAAAGATTTTAAAAGATCCTAAAAGATCCTAAAAAATCGAAAAGATCTTACAGTGTCCTTGCCTGGATTTAAAACGCTCGCCGTACTTTCATGCATTAAATTTTACAAATAAATACGATTTTGCTTATATTTTAAACTTTTTTGATCAAATTATTTTAAACTGTAAATCTATTTTTCAAACGAATCTAATAAGTCTGTAATTTGTCAACATACACTGATCTAGGCACCAAAAATGCGCTAAAGTAATCCGTCCTATGGCGGACACTTTCGGTATCATTTATTCATAATAATCAATTCTTCTTTATATGATCATCAAAAATGTAATTATAACAATATATATCATTTTTCATATTCAATATAAATTCTAAATAGAAGATCGAAAAATTGTGTCAATTAGTAAGAATTAAAGAAGAGATAAAAGACATTCAGATTGAAATGAATTGATATTTTCGTATACGTACACATTTTTAAAAACGGAAAAAAAATTTATCAAAGAATAATTTTCATAAATTGCATTTTTAGATGCAAACAAGTGAAATTTTTCTCGCGTTTGGAAGCCGATAAAATTGCAATTAGAAAATTATCATTTTTTTAAAATAGCGTTTTTAAAAATTTACACATTATTCATTTTTCCATTCATTAAATTTTTCTAATTGCACTTAATTTTCATTTCATTTAATATTAGTTTAGTTTTAAAAATGTTTCATTTATTTTTTAAATTTCCACTAGACTTCACTTCCCTCAATAACAATAATTTTCGAACTCGAGTAAATTATTTTATTTGATTTAATTTATGTTTAAGTGTGTGACATCTTTCGGTGTTATGGTCAATTTTTTAAATGTTTAAAGCGAATTGAGTAAAATGAATGAACAATTTTAATTTTTTTGGTTTTAAATTTTAAACAAATAAAAACTTTCTGGACGGTTGAAGAAAGATTAAAAATTATCAAATTTTTATTCATTTCCAACTGCAAAGCATATAACTTACTCACATATATTTTTACCATGAAATATTTTACTTTCTTCCATTTAAAGTTTGCATTAATTCAGAGACAAAATTATTAAAAATGAGAAAAATTTAGAAAAATCAAAAATTTTGCTATATTTGAATTGTTGAATTATGAAGAGATCAAACAAGATCTCATATGAATGACTTTCATTTAGAGTTTATTTTAATCACAGTTTAGTGTCGCGTATTTTTATAATTTTACTTATATCTTGAAATTCTTTTACAAAAGAGAAACAAAAGGTAGATTAGAGATTATTTTTTAATAATTTTCTTTCACGAGTATCCAAAATATTTTTTCCATGAAATAAATTCCTTAAATAACGTCCAAAGCAAATATTTTCATTTTTTTGATACAGTTACGTTTACTTTCCTAAAATAGCCTAATATAGAATTTTTATGAATATTTAAATATCTTTAAACATGTAGTTAGTTTTTTTGGAATTTTGATTAATATTTCTTTTTCATTTCATCGACTCTTTACTTTTGCGATGCTTAAAAATACACCCAAAATGATAAATACATTTTTTGCATCAAATTCCATAATTTGATTCATTTTATTATTATAATAACACCGAAAATATATTTAATGACTTAGATGAGTTTTCTCGCATCAACTTGGATTCTTTTTTGTCTGAATATTTATTTCGATAAGATGTTGTTATTTATGCGACACGAAAATAAACTTTGATATGAAATTAAAATTTGCTGATTCAATTAAAATATATGTTCTCAAATTTTTTAATGCATAGATGAAATTTCAGAATGATTTTCTATAGACTTAAAAAAACCGATCAAAAAAATTCTTTTAAAGAACAATTTGCGAATACTTTTAAAACCATAAATGTGAGAACATAAATAGTATATTGTCAGTGATTTTCTTTTTCATGAAAATGTTGCATATAAAATGAATTAATAGAAAGAAAGAAGAAAAAGGTTTATAAAAAAGAAGAATGTGTTAGGATCGCGAACATGTGTAAAAGATAATAAAAGTTATCTTTTGATTTTAGTATAGATTTCCTAAATATATATGTATATCATAATCGCCATAATAATAATTTCTTTGATATGCACAAAGTATTACACATTATTTTTTAGTTATTACACAAAAAGCCTTCTCTTTGACATATCATTGAAAAAATTTTGAATTTATGTTGGTTTCTTTTGTTATTTTTTATTCATTTTTAAATAGGTTTTTTGTTTAGAAAGGTAGATAGGATTTAAATATAGAATATTAGGTAGATAAAGATTGTTTGAGAGAAAAAAAAATGAAAAAAGTGATTAAATAACTCCAAAAAAATATTGATCATTTTCATTTAATATGTTTTTGTTTTTGAGGTAATAATGCAACACTTGAAGACACACACATATATCATTTTTTCTCATTTTTATGTATATATAATGTGTATATAAATATTTTCTGTTAGCTTTTATCATTTCATTTTTTTAAATAGAAAGTTCATCATCATCAATATAGCAATTATTTTCACCGAAAAAGATGTTCATTCAAATTTTTATCCCATTTTATTACTAGAATAACATTTTTTTAATTTCAAATTTTTTTACTGTCCTTAATGGTTTTTATTCGTGTAAAAAGTTTTCATAAAAATATTGTGTATATCAAAAGTATCATCAAATTTAATTTCCGTAAACATGATTTTTTTCCTCTACATTTCCATTTTTAAAATGTAATTTATTGTTCTTTAATAGCTATGCTTATTCAACGAGTTCAGATTTTTCTTCTCAATGTATGTATGAATGTGTTAAAGTATTGATCCATTTTAATATTTTGTTACTCATTCCTTTTTAAACATTATATAAAGTCTTGTTATTTTCATTATTTTTGGGTTTAAGAACTGTTTGTTTGTGTGAAAATTTTGATTAGCAATGAAAAAATATTGTATAATTTTTGAGACAAACTTTTCATTGCTAATCAAGAATAAAGTTTTCAACTTAAAGAAGCAAAATTTATCATTTTCATCTGTTGTTTTTGGTTTCGTTTCAAAAAGTAATAAATCCTGAATATTATTTTTCATGCAAAAAGGCTAAATGCACAATTTTTTCAAATTTTTATCTTTTTCAAAAAAATGTCATCATTTGGAATGTACACATTTTGTGCTTGGCTTTACTTTTTAAAGGTTTTTTTTTTATAAGATTAATTTTTTAAATTTTGAACACCAAATATTGATATTTTTTACACACGAAATATATGTTCGAAAAATGGTTATTTTATGACTTTTTCCTATCTTCTCATCAAGAGAAGATTGAAAAAATTTTAAATTTTGAATTACACAAACTTTACAGAATGAGTATAATAAATATTAATGCAAGGTATTTTATTTTTCATTCATCTTACTTGATTGCACTCAAAAAAGAGCGCTATAAGATGCAATTTTTGGAAATTTTGTCACAAATAATGAAAATAAACTTTCAACTTTTTTTTATCTTTGTTGTTTCTTTTTCGTCTTCATTTAACGGAAATGATTGATGTCTCTTAAATAACATTTTTTCTTTTCCTTATTCAGGAAAAAACTTGTGTTTCTTCTGTATGTCGATTGTCAAATTAGATCTATGATGAAAAATATTGCAACAATATTTTCTTGTATTTTTCTCTCATTTGATTTTTATCGCAAAACTTTTTTTAGTTCTATGTTTTTTCCTCATAAATGGACTCAACCTTTGAGGAAATTTTCATTCTATGATGTCACGTTTTTATCCACATTTTAATTTCATTTAAAAGGGAATGCAAGGATGGAGAAGGTAAGAAAATTCTTTTTTTTATCTAAATAGATGTATAAGGACAATGAAGCCATAAATATATTTATTTATATTATATCGAGCACAAAGGGATTAAAATTGTATTTTTTTGTTTTTGTATGGTTCATTTCATTAACTGATAATTCAACCAAAAAAAAAATATTTGTATATATATTCATAATAAGTAATTAATCAATTAGAAAACAATCAGCCGCAAGAGAACATTCGCTCGTGTTCTTATATAATTGCGACACCACAAAATGCTTTTTCTAGTTTTTTAATTTAATTTTTTAATGTTTTTTTTTTTCATTTCATTTGATAAAAAATTCTACCTTAACTACGTATACATTTTTCCTCTTTCAATATTTTCATTGTCATTGTTATCATCATCACCATATGTGAACGATCATCATTTTTCGTTCATCAAATGTGTTTTTCATGATTTATTTGGTTATCAATTATGAATTAACGTCATCATTATTGTGTAATGAGCCATTTACTTCTTCTTTTATCGCTAAACTTTTTGCTAAAGCAGAAGTTTGACGCTGCTGCTCATCATGTAGTGCAAAACCTAAATCATTATTGTGATTTGGAGGCGGACTAGTTCGCTCCTTTTTAATAATATGAGAATAATTCATTGGACTGCCTGGTCTTTTATTGTTTGTTTTGAAATCCTCACTACTATCAGATGGAATAGATGAAGAAGCTGGTAAAGAATTTTTCTTCAACAATTGCTCAAATAATGCACCATGATTTATTTCGCCTGATTTTTTATCTAGCGATGATCGTATAATGCCATCAAGAAATGAGCCATTTGTACTTACTGGATCGTAGAAGCTCTCAATATCTCGTTTAATGTTATTATTTTGTCCTGCATTATTGCTACCACCATTGACTGGTGGCTTAAACTGTTGCTGTTGTTGATTTTGTTGGTCTTCTTGGAATTTTTGTAGCATTTGCTGAGCAAAGAAATTTTCAGCTGCATTCGGCGAGAAGGAGGGTGTGTTATTTTGCGAGGAGGATCGTGCAAAGTCGAGTGCACTAAGACCAGGAAAAGAACTCGGATGAGGCCAAAGAAGTTGTGACTGTAATTGCAATTGAGCCGCCATCTGTGCGTGATCGATAAATGGTGGGATTTTAAGTCCATTTGGAGATGCAAATGGTGATTTCATGGGTGATTTTGTCAATGATAATGGTTTATTTTTATCTACTGAAGGAACTTCTTGTCGTTTCACTGAAGCTGCAGTTGAGGCTGCTGATGATGATGTCGAAGTTCCATCCAGTGGTTGTGGCTTAGGTTCACGTTTTCTTGGACGCATCAAATGTCGTTCTTTTACTTTATATTCAAGTGTGGAATGTGGAACACCATAATAACTTCCAGCTCTATGAACTGACATTTCACCACGTTGTACTGCTTTTACAGCTTCTACTAGACTATCGCGATCATAATTACGATATTTTCCACGTTTCGGCCTTGTACCTTTTCCACCAGTTCCAGTATTATTTGGTGACAATTGTTGTTGCTGTAATTGTGTGATATTGGGATTTGTTCCAAAACGTGAAAGATCAGTGCCACCAAGACTTTTAATAACCGAAATTGTCGGTCGTTTTTGATAATCATTCATTGGATCAATTGTAAGTGGCGTGGAATGTTTTGGGTCGTCCAAAATATTTGTTTGAAAGTTTTTACTAATACTTTGACGAATGACATCTTGAAGATTAAATTTCGCTCGTGGTTCTGGTGATTCTGATTCACTTCTTTGTCGCATTAATGATGACGGTGATCGCATAGTTAGATGATTTGCAAGTGCTGAACCAACTTGTAAACGTGGACTAATGGCCATTTGTGGTGACGTGGAAGGAGTATTTGAACCCGAATGATGAACAATGTCACCATTCTTGCTGTGTGTCGCTGTTCCTACAAGTGCTGGCTGCTGACCAAATATCGCTTTCGGAATGGACGGAATTTTAAGAATCGCATTAGAATCTTCGCTACCTTCATTCATATCAAGCTCGGGTGTTTTTTTATTTTGTTGTAGTAAATTCATCATCATCAGTGGGTCAATGTCGTTTTTAAGTTTATTATTAAACTCAGACTTGTTATCTTGCGGCTGTGTCAACAATTTTCTCAGAAACTCGGGTAGCTCTTCTTGCTTGGGAGAGAGCGATGACGAAGGTGACGTAGACGATGGATTGCCTAAAAGTGATGAAAATCCGCCCATTCCCTGAAATCCATTGGCAAGAATAAGACTTTGTATCCACGCGGTTGGATCAATGGGCCATGAACTCGGACCTCGATTATCTTTTGACTCTTGATGTTGATCTTGTTTCAAGTTCTCTGAACTTTTAGCTAATAATTTCAAATAATTTTGTAACTGCTCATTTGAATCACCCACTTTTGGTTGATCTTTTTCCTCCTCACCACCCGAATCTTTTTCATCTTCATCCTCAAGAATCGCTATTGGTGGATGATTGGCCAACAATTCACGTCTTTGTTCAGTGGCCAGTTTATAAACTTTATTACGTAATGTAGATCTCGGAATACCATAAAGAACAGCAGCTCGTCTTGTTCCCAATTTTCCACTTAAAATGTCTTGCAGTGCATTATTCAATTCTTCTTCTGTATAGGATCGTCGACCAGGCACAGTCGATATTCGTGGTTTTGCTCTAAAAAGTGAAAAGGAAAAAATAAATTCAATTTAAAAGTAGTAGTTTGAGTTTGTTTTTACCGATATAAAAATAATTTTTTGCAAAAGTAATAAAATTTTATTGCCAAAAAATTATTTTTAAAAAAATTACCAATGGTCATGGATTGTAAGAAAAACGTGTTTTGTTAATAACGACCTACTCATGTCTCGTTAAAATAAAAGTCATATTCAACTTTGGCGATCGAAAAAAAAAAGAAAAACAATGAATTGACTGAGCGATGAAAGAAAAAACTGACCCACACAACAAGTAATGTGTGAAGAGCTTATACAAATGAATTGATAAAGAAATTTAAATAAATATAAAAAATGCAATAATCATGACTTTTGAACATCAAACGAAAAGTTTATTGTATTTGTTTCGTAAGCTTGCATTGATTGTGATGATTTTATCGACCGAATTCACATTTTTCCTTCAAAGTTTTGATACGCGATAGTTTCAGCAAAATAATGAAATGTGGGAAAAAATGTTTATTTTTTAAACTGAACTGAATCTTATGATTGTACATTACAATTCTTTTATCTTTTGAAAATGCATTCTTAAAATAATAAATATTTAGTCTGAAAAGAAAGTTAGATTAAATTTCTCTTTAGCCTTTTTTTAATCTGATACTTTTGTTAATAATTTGAAATTTTAAGAAGAGACGATAAAGTCATTATTGCATTTGAGAACCTGCATTTCTTAATTCTTCTTTCTTTCTTTGTGAAAGCAATGAATGTTTGTGTGTGGGATTGAAATAAACACATTTATAACTATAAACTTAAATAGATCAGTTGCATTAGAAAAGAAAAAAAATTCTCAGAATTTTCTTGAAATTTCTCAAGTCTTATTAAAAACTCATAATTGTCAAAAAAAAAAGTCTCAGTTATTGCCACTCCTTTGTATATACGAAATAAAGAAAGAAAAACGCATAAAGACTACTAAATATTTTATTTCCATTAAGAGTTTCATGACTAATAAAAATATGAGAAACAGGAATATCCCGTTCAGATAGTTCTCTAATATATTATTATTATTTAAGACCTCTCGTCTTGAAATTAATGAGAAAAGAATAATGCATGAAAATATTGAGAGTAATTGATTACGCGGCATATACATATTTTTTCATGCATGTGTATAAGTTCATAGCATAATTTTTATTTTTTCAAAAAGAACAAAATAAAAAAGTTGTGTACATTTGCGGCAGAGAAACTCTTCAGTTGAAAAGTTGATATGCGAAGAGGTTAATAAACTTTTCAATGCAATATGCCATATATGAATACACTTATCGCACAAAAAAATGTATGTAATTACACGTTATTCTGTGTAAGTGCGTACTGTCGAAATATGGTTAAAACTGCATACACAAAAAAGAGAGTGCAGTTTTTTGCGCAAAAAGGGATCATATTAGATAGAAAAAGTGCATATGTTCGTTTACTCGCACAATGAAAAGAAAAACGGCAAATATATTTTTTTTTCGGTATGTCATTCACAAGTTGGTAAAAAAATTACGAAAAAACGCGAAAGACTGCGAGATTTTTTTACGAGAGCGAGTTCGCTGTTCTCTTTTATACGAAAATAAAATGTAATTTAAATTAATAATTAATTTATGGTTTGGGCAAATGTAAGTAAATGAAAACATTCTTACTTGAAAATATTTTTTGACTCAAGTTGTGTAGATCCACTTGGTTTTGCACTGAGATCTAAAGGTTGTTCACCAGTCACTTGACCAGTCGGTGATTCATCATTTGACGGTATAATAACTGAAGGACTTGCTGAACGATCAGGCGTTGTAGTTGGTGATATTTGTTGTTGTTGTTGAAATGGATAAAATAGATCTGTTGGAAAAATAATTTTATAAAAGTTTCTTCTTTAAATTCTAGGAAAAATAACTTACTCGGATAAAATGGATTTAATTGATTTAATTCTGGTGTTTGTAGACGTTGAAATGCTGCAAGTTGTGCAGCCATTGATTCTAATGACGTCATATTTGGATTAAGACCAACTGTCTTTAACAGTGTCTCTAAATTTTTCTGTATCAGCGATGATTGAAATTGAAGTTGTGGTTGATTATTATTTTTTTGCACTGTATCGGAACCTGAACTCGAGTCGTCTGATTCAACAATCTATCAAAAAAGACATTAATAAGTATTTTATCACTTCCTCTGTTGTTAAGATTAAAAAGGAAGGTGCGACTTACATGCTTGTTGAGCTCAGATTCCGGATGCACCGGACCCGTCTCAACGACTAATTCACCTATTTCGTTCACTTTTAACAGTTTTCCGTTGACACAAAAGTTACAATTGTCGTCGGGTTTCCAATCGACCGGCTCAGGTCGCGTTGTCTCGATTTTGATCGAGTTCTTGTATTCAGTCGCTTCTATCTCTCTATTTGATGTGTCTGTTATTGTTGTTTTACAATAATCTGATTCTATAAACGATGTGAAGATTTAATAATGTTTATTGATATTAAATGTAACGGTTGAGTGTACCTAATTTTTCGCTAACGTCTTCTGTAGTCATCAATTTGTTTTCTTCCTTTATATCTAGTGTTTCCGCTTTAATTCCAGTTTTATTATTTTCACTGTTTTGTTGCTGCTGCTGCTGCTTGTTATTACTGGTTTCTTCTTCTTGTTTTTTATTATTTTATTTAATGTAAGAATAAATGCATAATGTAATTTGAAGAATGAAGAAGAATAGGAGGAATAAAGAATAAAAAAGAAAGAACGCGAGATTATTATATGAAATAAAAGTCTATACGCATTTCAAATATATCTACGGCATTGTGAGAATTGCAATTATAAAATAGAGTTAGAAAGAAAGCGGCAACAAAATTATTTTTTAAACTCACCAATTGAAGGTGATTGCTTCTCAATCAAATCATTCGTGTTTGTTTGTGTTAAAGACTCTTGATATTGTTTCCATTTTCTGCGTCCCATCAATTCCTCAGCTACTCTTTCTAATCCTATTTTTGTTGTTGTTTGATTTTAATTCATATATCCCCATCCATTTGTATATAATCACACAGATGATGTTGAATGATGATAGTGACAGGAGGCATCAAATTAATGCAATTATAATGCGTATGTATGTAAGGACAAGAATAAGAACAAGAAAATATATTAACATAATTAGAATATCAAAGGATAAATTATAATTTAATGTTTGTTGTTAAATTAATAATGTAGGGAGAATAAGGGTAATGTTTTATAGATTCACGTATTTGTATCATTGATTGCAAAAAATTTTAAGGTCAATTAATTCATCACATATTTATAATTAATAGGAATGGTTTGATATCAGAAAGGGAAAGAGAAAGAGTTCATTTAATTATAACTTTGATGGATATATTAATAAGTTAGCTTGTGTGTGAAAAGTTTTCACTTGCTTTTCTGTTACTATTGAGGAAGTTCTAAATGTATTTAGAATACGATTATAATCTATTGACAAACATTTGTGCGGTGGCTTTTGAGTTGAGCGATTTATTTGGTCGAAATGTAAAATACATTAATATTTAATCACACAAATATCAATAGAAACCTCAAATTCACCCTTTTGCTTAAAATTATTTATGTTATCAATTTTTTTGTAAGAAATTTTTAACTTGCATTTCAGAAAGAAAAATATATTTTCTGTAAAATGTGCGAAGAATACACAGGATATTTATTCAGCTGTATATGAGTTTTCCTCTCGTATTATCGTCTCACCATCAAATCATTATAATAATTATTTCTTTTGTGTCTCTTTTTTGCTTAAATAAGTAGCTCTCATTTTTCGCCTATCTCAATACAATCGTATATGAAATGTCTCAATAGTAAGTAATGGGAAACTTCAAAGAACTGTATGGTTGGTTTTGGGAAGGCAATTGTAGTACAAGTGTCGACTGAGTAGTTGACTTATCTGCTTATAATTAATGTCTGTCTATGATAAAAAAACAACAATATCAGTCAATTGTCGTAGAGAAATTGTCTTCTTCCCCCATCATCAACATCATCGTCATCCATGACAGATCATCAACACATTTTACATTCATGAATTTCTTTTCTCCATAAAAACACATTTTGTATTACTCTCGTATATGCGGAACAAAACTGAGTTTGCTGTAATATACCGAACCTTGAGAATGATTCATCCATCATTACTGCTTGTTGTACGAAGTCAACAACTTTCATTGAACTCTACCATTTCTTTGCCCATCCGAAAATCAACGATAAAGGAGAATGAGTGAAGGCAATGGAATGAGTGAGAAGCTATGAATTACATTTTCAACAGAAAGAGCAGTACAACGACATCAGTTCTATGTCCTTTTATTTCGTGTGCAACCCAAAAATAAAAGTTTTGCACTTGAATAGACAAAAAAAAAGTAATCGAACTATTAATAAATTTATAAGAGAGAAACAATGAATAACAATGAAATGACAATTTTATTGAATATTATTTTTTGAAGGAAAGAAATATGACTGATTTTTGAGTTGAAAAAGCTTTTAGAGTTTAATGACATATAGCTTGACTTTTACAATGAATTATTTTGTAATAAAGAAAATCCAATTAAGTCATATATGTATGAAATATTTTGAAATCGATATGACAGAAGCTTTATTGATAGAAAGGAAAATTTTTATGGCCTTTAAAGAAAATTTTTGAGTGATTTCAAAATTGCAACAAATTTTATAACAATTATAACAGTCGAATTTTATAACAGTTTTAAATTAAAACCGTTATTTAATTTTTAGTACTTAATTTTATTTACAGGACTTTTAAATTTGATTTTCTGACAATTTCTAAAAATTAATGCAAATTAAAATTTTTTTCCATGAACATTAAATTTGCGCATCAGAACAGCAAACTGTAAATTCTTTTTTTACTCAAACTTTTACTGAAAGTTTGAAAGATTATGGAAAATAATATTTCGTCCACCCAACCGAAGAAGAAGGAAGAGGAGAAAAAAAAAATTTCTTAAAAACCGAAGGAAAAAAGAGTGCAATGTGTGCATATGTACAAAACGAAGCTCAATTTTTTCCTATATCCTTCAGTGATAAAAATATAATCATTTTCATCCATGCAAACGTACATATATAATATGATGTACATAAAAGGGAGATAATACACGAAAAAAATTGTTCGTCAGTAGAAAAAAGTGCACTGAAATTGTCGAGAGCGAGGAGGAAAAACTACAGAAAAAAAGAAGTATGATGAAGGAGCATGGTGAAGCTTTGACTGACGATGAATTGAGCTAGAAAAAAAATGCATAGAGAAGAAAAAAAATTGAGCTCTCTTGCTATATAAAAAATAACCCCAATTCTTTTCCATCATCTCTTTCGTATCCCACTGCCGTCACCACCATCATTTTTACCCTTCCTTCTGTCCTCGCTCCACTCATTTTTTGTATGTTTTTTTCTCTCATTCGGTGGAATTTTTTTTCGTATTTTCACGAGTAGAAAAAAATATATAATTGGCGAAAATGGAAGGATGAAAGTGAATAGAGAAAAAAATAAGGTAATACATATATGTGTGTAAGTAAGTGGGCGAAATATTCCATATTAATCGATAAAATTGCATTTTTGCCATTTTTAAAATATAGAAATAAGTTTTGTTCACATACATTGAAAAAGTTGACATTATTTAAGTAAGAAAATAAAATTCTTATCAGTGACAGACTATTGGCAAATCAGAAACTCGCTCCAATTACAATTCTTCTTCTTCTTTTTTATTTTTCACTTCACCTCGCTCGCACTATTATGGATGATAATTTAAAAATGTATTTGAAATGATAAGAAAGAAAACAAATTTAATCAGAGAGTTTTTCATTATTTCAAAAAATCGAAATGGAATTGAATAGAAATATTGCATGACCAAAGCACGTTTAAATTAAATATTTCCCCTTTACAGTCAAATGAAAAAAAGACAATCCAAAAATCAATTCTTTTTGCGAAAAAACTATCCATCGTTTGAAGTAAATTAAGTTAATAGAAAAAGAAAAAAAACTAAAATAAAACGTTTAAGGAACTAAGGCATTTTTCATATACAATATAAAATTTCATTGTGTTTGTACCAAAAAGTTCATTCGCTTTACGATGTGTGTTTCACATTATTATTATATATATTTATATTATTTCTCCAGTTCATATTAGAGTGAAAGAGAAAAACAAGCGATAAGTGTATAAAAAATGCACATGTCTGAAGCAACAACAAATAAAGTTTCAGCAATGACAGCAACAACAAAAATTTTATCGGTTTGAGTGCCACAAAAAAGAAGAGAAGAAAAAATATTTTGGCGGATAATAAACTCTCGGGTTCAAATAAATGTACTTTTATATTTTAACAACAGCAGTTCATTATAATTTTGTATCATAGGTGCAATGTGTTTGATAACAGAAGCTGCTGTTCAAATATCAATGGCACGAAAAAAAATGAGAACTTGTTGGGATGTTCTTTTTAAAAATATATTTTTTAATTATAATTTTCTTTTTCACTTCTGATAAGCGTCTCAACATATTTTTTGCATTTTATTCAGGGAAATGCTATTAACAGACGCCATTCGTAATCGACTTGGGGTGAAATTTTTATTTCAATATTATTACTAAATGATTCTGATGCGAAAATATATGTGTATGAATCACGTAAGAGAATTGGAAAATCAATTTCATTTTCGTATATTTTAAAAGTATACTGCTTATATATTAGCAACCATGACCTAACGCAAAGTTACGTCGAAACCAAACAAACGGAGAAGGAAGATATGAGAAAGTGAAACAGCCGAATATTTTGGTCGGCACACGGTACAACAACAAAGATTCGCTTTTTTGCCATCACGAAAATATTAAAAAAGTGAATCAACTGATAATGTCTGTATATACATTCATTCTGTCTGCGCTTCTCTTTCTCTCTTATGTGCATTTTTTTTCGGCAACGCTTTTCATTCTTTTTGGCATTCCTCTTTATCGCACTGTTCACATACATTTTATATTTTTTTCGGCACATCTTCTTGATTCATGAGCAAATTATAACAGTATAATGAGTACAAATGCATATGCGCTTATATATAATTCTTTTTTTTCGGTTATTATTGTAGATGTCGATGCCCCGACTGACTTCAATTGTGCCAATTCTGAATATTTACATTTTCACTGTATTTCTTTCTTTTTATTTCGTTGCAATTTTTGATATCAAAAAAAAATTTTTTTTTTATGAAGATGCCAAATAAAATTGTCATCATCATCAACAGACAAAGTTCATTATTTGACAAATATTGGCTGTCATAATTGAATAAAAAAACTGTGAGTGAATTAATTGATAGAAGAAAAAAATGCAAAAATGTAAGAAAAGAGAGAATAAAAACATCAAGTTGATCATTTTTCATTACATTTATGAAGAAGAGAATATGTGTGTGCTTGCGTAAAGTAGAAAAATAAGAAAGTAGCGAAATACGATGATAACATACGTACGTTCGTCTTTTGTATCCATGAACCGTTGTCCTTGAAGTTCTGTGTTCGTTAACTTTTTCTTTTTAAACTTCTGTCTTCTTATATTAATCTCTCGCTTCTCTTTTTGGTTTGTAGTTTTAATTTTTCTTTCTTTTATTCCTTTCTTGTTGTAATTTTCACATCACAATAGTAATAATAATTTTTTATTTGATTTCTCTGTTTGACTTATAACAGTGATTTTTGGTAAAATTCCAAAAAATAATCGTTTTAGTTTGTAATATCACAATTGTTTCTTGATTTCTTGTTGAATTTTTTCATTTTTTTTCTATTTCTCGCTTATTATTGTATTTTGACGTCAAAATATTTCATAAAATGATTGTTTCTTATTTTTTTTGAATTTTTCACTTATATTAATAAATTCAAAATTTTTAACTAAAATCGCGTTTTATTGTTTAAGGATGATGATGGTTTTAGTATGAAAAAAAAAATTGATTCCACTTTTATTTTGTCTACGATGATTGATATTTTTGTCTATTTAAATTAAATTTAATCTAAAATAAGGAAATTAAAAATTATTTTTCACTATGAAAATTTTTTACTGACTAAATATAAAAATTTATTTCCATAAAGCAAGGGGACAATTCATTATTTTCTCTCACTCATTCGCTCTTTCTTTATTTTATTTTATAATAAAAAATTCGATCAATCAATAATATTTGATAAAAATGCACGTTATTAATCTTATATGTCCATGGTTTGTTATAGACTAAAGGAAATATTTTTCACTCTATTGAGATGACGATGATGAATTAACTTTTATTCTTTGTTATCGTGAAAGAGAGAGAGCCTTTTTTGATATAGCTTTTATGTATGTGTCATTGCAAAACGAATGAAATTGCTTTTTCATTTCTTCCTATTTATTTTGCCCGCTTCATACACATGCAAATTTTTTTTATTTATTTCATATTCATTCTTATTTTAATAACAATGATGATCAAATTACGATCTCCATGAAGATGAAGTTGAACACTTGAAATATATTTCTTAATAAAAAATTATTACACTCATCACTAAAAAAATCCTCTTCTAATGATTGCACTAGTCAACTACTCGTTATATGATAAAAAATGAAGTTTTTTATTTAGTCACTTTTTTCACAAAAAAGTATTAATGCAATTATCAAATATCGCGTAATAGATGCAACTTGAATAAATAATAAAAAAAATATTCATATTTGCCCTTGCACTATGAGGTGCTAACAATTGCCATTTTTTTATTTTACATTTTTACAAATAGCGAAAAATTATTATTATTGAAAGAGCGAAGTGAGCGAGAGAAAGAAGAAAAACACAAATTAACATACGATTTAGACACTTTTTGTTAATGACACTTGAGGTCACCGCATCGTAGACCTCTTTCCGTTGCTATTTCTTGCATTCCGGTGCAGTGTTTTTTCGCGACTGAGAACACACTTTCCTCAGAAAACAAGAAAAATTGCACACACGATCACGAAGTGCATACGAATTGCTCTCAACTATACAAATGCACATTTTCTTCGTCGTTCTCGCATACATGCATATGCTATGCGGTGGGGAAAAACTTCGGTTGTTTAAATGAGAGAAAGAGAATAAGCACCCGATGCGAATGCAATTGTAGTTGTGGAAACTGTATATTACTGCTGCTCTCTCAAAAAAAGCTAGAATGTATTTTTTCCCTTATTACTCATTTAAAATTTACAACTATCGCAAAAAAATAAAAATGAATTTTTTTAATATTCCCCGTGTTTGAAAAAAAAACGTCGTTGTCGTCAACATCATCTTGCTAAGAGAATGGAGCGCATGCACAATTTTTTTTCGTGTGTTCTTATATATATTGCTTAATTGTATTAAGTTGCTCACAAGAAAAAAAATTTATCATATGCCATGCATTTTCTTCAAGAACTTTCCTCGATTTGCTTTGTATTTTGCATGCTTGCTTAATATTCCAAGCAGAAGAAATGAGAAAAAAAAAACTTTTGCAATTTAAGAACTTTCTTCAATGTAGTCGTCTGACTATATCTAAAACTCATCTTCATGCATGTTGCTTGTTGCTTGCTTCCAAATGGTATATGGAATGAAAAACACCCTCAATACTTTTATTTTGTCAGCAACTTGTTGCAACTAAAACAGCATGCAGATTCCTAAGATCGGAAAATGAGCATTTTGTATGAATGTTTAGAATTGTTGTTGCCAACCATGAGTGTGTACGACGATGTGGCTTCATCTCTGTAACAGAAATTGCAATTTTACTCACATTCTCATCTTTTTGATGGTATATACCATTGCAATTCACATTCAACTAGTAGTTTCGAGAAGAGTGAGAGCGTTATCATGAGATGAGAGTTACGAAATATGTGTGTTTTTTGTTTAGTCAATTTGTTTTGTAATTTTTTTACTGAAGTGATTGTATACTGTTTTTTTTTTGTGATGGCTTGCAATTACGAGTGTAAATTGAGGGCAAGTTTGCTATAGTTTTGTGTCGAAGGACATACGAGAAACCTTTTTTCTACGTTGTGTAATGTGTATTAAAGAAATTTTAAAATTTTATATGAAAATTTTCTCTTGAATAATTTTCAAACCTTCAAATATTGATTACTGTATGAATTTTTAAAAATTCTATCGTTTTCTAAGAAAATTGCTCGTTTTCAGCACAATTATTAATTTAAAATTATCAAACAATAACGAATAAACTTTTTCTGAACAAAGAAATTATCAAACCTCTTTCGAATTTGACTAGGGTTTGGACTTGCATGCATATTTTACTTGATATGAGCATCTTTTTGTCAATTTAACTTACAGAAAAATGTCTTTAATTCATTCATATTTTGTCTAATTCATTAAAAATCAAGCAAATTTGTATGAAAGACATTGATTCTTTAATTTAATATGCATTTTAATTTAATAAAATTCAATCTGAATGATCAAAAGACAGTTTTGTGGAAGTCAACTTGACACAAATGCGCATATCAAGAAAAATAAGCATGCAAGTCTGAACCCTAAATTTGACTCAAAATTCGGAGCGACGAATAAAAGTGAACAGAATAGATGAAAAAATTCATAAATTTTCATGCACACATGCTTGTAACTACCGTGCTTTCAATGAAAAGACATTGATTTCTCTTGAGCTCGATTTTTCGCAGTGTGGAAGTAAATTTCATAATAAAGGAAGATACGAATAAAAAAGTCCTATGTAGTAGTAGTATCATTCTTAAATCCTTTCGTTGTTAGTACATAGAAAGAATATAGAGACAATTTTAAAGTGATTTTTTATATAGCTTCGAGAATGAGCAGAATATGTGCAGTAGCAGTTTTGATGATTGACAAAAATCCCAAGAGTTCAATTTAAAATTAGCAAAAAATATAAAAAAGACGAATGTAATTTTTTATTCATATTTGATTGCGGATTTTTACGCATACGATGTGGCACAGCAGCGATAAGTTGATGTCAAGGATGGTAATTTAATCAGAATTAGCACAATTTTTCAGACTTCAATTTCTTATCAATCGTTACAAAAAAATACAATTTTCCTTTTTTAATTTTATTTCTAATATTTCGGATGATGATGTCTGCAGAGTGTCAGCATAAATATATGAAAGCGTCAATGATAAAAATTAAATTTAATTATTTTTTATTCGGTTGTATGCTATATTTGGCAGACATTCGGATGGTAGACAATGTTCATTCTCTATCTATCTTGCACAAGCATAAATACTCGAGAATGAAAAAAAAGAAGAGTGAAAAACATTTTTTGAAGCAACAGGCAGTGGTGGTAGCAGTGAATAATTTTTGTATATAAACTTGCTGCAAAGAACGATAGAGAGAAAAGAATGAGGGTGATGATGGTGGTAGGATAGACGGAAAAGAAATTTTTCCTTGATTCAGTAGAGCGAGAAATAAAATAAAAATTGATTTCAATGATACAAAAACTTTAGGTGCAAAATATATGAACAATTTTTAAAAGCAGCATTAAAAAAAGAATTTTTTAATTAAATAAAAATTACTCACCAACTATGTAGACCATATTCTTGTACCACTTTTGTAATTCGCGTTTTATAAATCTTCGCTCTTGTACACAACGAAGATATGAACAATCCGCCATTTTTTAAAGTCCAAAACCGAAAAATTAATAAAATTTTCTTTAAAATTTTCACTCAAAGAAATTTCATTTTTGTTACTGTCAATTTTATTAATCAAACAATTCCTGGCATAAGCAGGATCAAGTAAGAACGCAACAAGTAATTTTAGAAACATTGACATTGAGAAATACATTTGATATTTTCACTGTATGTTTATGTATGCATGGATGTTGATCACTTTTCACTTAAGTCAAATTTTGCACACCCAAAAAAAAGTTTATGAAAAAATTTTTAGTCTCTGCACTAGTCTTAATACTTTTCTCCACTAAATTGGACAGTCAATCTTCAACAAGTGTACTTCAACATTCTCCTCTCGAAATATATAATTTCATGTTTTTTTATTTTATTTTAACGGAAACTTTGCTTCAACGAACACCGAAAAAAGAGAGAAGTGAAAAATCCCGACGATTTTTTTCACTGCTTTCTCGATAGTAAGGGGAGAGAAAAGGAGTCTTTTTTTTATTGAATAATACTCCACTACTTTTTTTATGCAATATATAAAAATTGTTCTCTCTGGCGATGCATTCGAGTGTGTAAACTTTTTCTCCCTTTCTCTCTATGTGCTTGTGCTTGCAATTTTTTTCTTCCTTTCAAAAAGTATCTAGTCTATCCACTCACTCTACCATTATTTCACTATTTACTCACTACTTTTTTTGCTGCTTCTGCTATATGTTAAAGCACTTGTGGTGGTGGTGAGCTATTTTTTCGTGATGTGCATCGAAGGACGAAAAAAAAGTTCCTCAAAATGAAGGAAGAAATGCTATGCTGTATATATAATGTATTCCTCCCTACCTCCTACTGTCCTCTTCTGTCCTGATATTGCTAGTTGTTGGTTCCGTCTTCTGGATCACTTCTGCTGTTGCTGCTACTATTGTTATTCCATGCATATACATACACTATATTCTGCCGAAGTTTCGGAAGGTTTTTTCTGTATATTTTTTACTTCACTTTGTTGTTGCTACTCAACGTCCGAAAGCTTTTTTTTCTCTCTCTCTCTCTGGGTTCTTTGTGTAGTTTTTTATATACTTTTTTTCGTTAAATTTTTTTAAACCAACTATTGCTGTTGTTTTGTTTCATCTTCTGCAAGAGCTCGCTTCTCCTCCTTTATTATATCGTTGGTTAGCGACACTAAGACGCCCCAAATGCAATCTATTTTTTTTTGTTGCTGCTGTAGCATGAGATGGAAAATATTCAAGTACTCTCTTTCTCTTGCTATTGCTGCTGTTATGTACTGGGAAATTTTACACCAAATAATATTGAATTTTTTTTCATTTATTTTTTAATCATTTTTTGACGTCGTCTCCAATGTGCAGTAGCTTGGCAGCTTAACATGCATATACTTCTACTGTTCTGCTACTGCTGTTTGGGGATGATTTCGATGTAGATGCTGCTTGAGAGGAATGAGGCGTACACACAAGAGATGATATTAGTGTGAGGTAATTTATTATGACATACACTCTCGAGCAGTTTACTCTTTCGCTGTAACGGTTCAATGGTGAAGCGGGTTGGGCGAGAAATCCTAACAAAAAAAGAATATACGAAAAAATGGTTATAAATGATTCAATTAAAGTTTAACTGCCATACGATGTGTATACATGTGATAGATGAATTGCTGTTGCAAGGATAAAGCTTTTTATTGTATTTTGACACTATGCAGCATATCATCACAATGATTTATTTCTTTTTCACCACTTTGGTTATTAATTTTTTTAGTAGCTCTCGTAAAAGGTAAAACATTTTTTTGGAATTTAAAATTTATCGCCATTTGTGATGAAATTAAAACAATAAATTTGCAGTTTTCGGTCAATTTAGAAATTAATTCCCGTTTCATTAGCAATAAATTTAATCTCTCGCAGGTAGCGTAGTCGATAGCGAAATAGTTGGAAAAGCGAAAATAAAGAAAATTTCCAATTTCACAAACACGTTTAAATAGAAGAAGCATTCATTCTGTTCCACCTGTTGATTACATTCTTTATATATTACATAAGTCAAGTTTGCAAAATACATTTAATATATAGAGAGAAGAAAATGTAAAATTACATAATAATACCAACGTCAAGATAAATATTTTTCTTTTATTTGCTATGTGCATTTCGATTTCATATATATACATTCTGTAGTTATGTATAAAGAAAATTCTTTCTTTTCTTCGAATAGAAGCTTTGTTATCGTTATATTTTTGTGTGGCATTGAGTATTTGTATGAAGAATTTATTGTTAAAAATATGTTTTATAACATGGAAACAAAATTTTCAAATTAATTTGAATTCAATGCAAAAGTAGTTGAGTTCAATACAAAGGGTTGACAAATTTTTTGGGTTCGGACTTGCATGCATTTTTTACTTGATATGTGTATATTTTTTGTCAAGTTGATTTCAAGTTGTCTTACACAAAAATGTCTTGTATTCATTTAAATTTAATTTAATTCATTAAAAATCCAGCAAATTTGTATGAAAGTAAATGATTCTTCAATTTGCTGTGTATTTCAATAAAATTAATTTTAATCTGAATAAATAAAAAACATTTTAAAGATAAAGAATTCTAATAAAAATAAAACAATACAAGTATGGTAAAAACGATTTCATACATTTAATAAATTCCAATTTAAAAATGCAAGTTTTTTGGAATTATTGAACACTAAAATAAAATTGGAAAAAATAAACTTTTTAACGTCCGGTCATATAAGAAATATAAGTGTTCATAAAACGATAAAGAGAATGATGCTTACTCATCATATGTTTGTAGTGTTTTGCTCATGGTGATGAGAGAACCGGAAACAAATATAGAAACTGAGAAAAGCAATAATATTGAAAATGAAAATTTTCTATTTTTCTCTCGTTCACTCTCTCGCTTTTGAAAAGGGGAACAGAGAAAAGCACATGTATGAGCACTACATATATTTCACAACGTATCCATGCTCGGCACTTATGCATTGTCAAGCGGCATTATGCACTATGTATATGAATATTTAGAGGAGAGATTTTCACTCTCATTTGATCATACACTCGTTGTCATTGTCATACGCACATGTGCGAACGTTATTTTGTCAACAAACAATCAGCATTAAAATGGTCATCTGTTGCACTCATAAACCGATGTCAAAACAGTATATAAATATTTATAGTGTTCAAATAAACGCATATGGATAAGATTATTGGACTATTAAGAGGCGATCCAATTATTTTTAAATCCTCAATACTGAAGTTGACTAACGCGTCAGTCAGTCAGTCACTTTTTTTAACGAACAAAAATTTTTTAATCATTTTTATGCAGCCACCTTCAACATCGCCCATTCAAGTTCTCATTCTTCTTTTTCATGCTATACATCATATTTTCAATTTTCAACAAGCATCTCTTTCTTCATCCTTCGGGTACTCATCCCTTTTCCATGAATACTTTTTTTATCTACCGCGACTAGTCGATTGCTTCGTCGAAAAATAAAAATTGAGATTGTTTTAGTGCAGTCAACACTCACGTTTATATAAAAAAACGAGAATCAGAGTAAAAAAATTGTAAGCTTATGTATGTGTCTCCTTTTTTCATTCTGCAGACATCGCAGCAGCAGCACACACACATAAGCATACGGGGAAATGATTTTTTTACAGTGAGTGTTTGAGGAAGACATCAAGAATAGCAAATAACATAACGGGGGGATGAATAGCAAAAAGAGACAGAGTAAGAGGAAAGATCCTGATGGGGTTTTCCAATTAAACCAACCATGCTGAATGTATATATGAGCCGTGATGGAGGTAGAGAGGATTGGATGATGTATAATTTTTTCAAAAGACCCGGGCATTTTTTGTCGCTGTTAGAATGGAAGATGCTGTAGAGTGAGATGAAAGCAAGAGAAATATATGAGGATAGAAGAAGAGTAGCGTATGGAATTTTCAATGATAATGTCATATATGTAAAAATATAAATTTCTTTTTTTCTTAATAATAAAAAATAATTTTTATGAAATTTTTAATTGTTTACAAAAAAGTATAAAAACAAAATAATTTGTTAAAAATTTACGAAAATAACAAATATTCCATTCAGATTTTGATTGTATTGAAAAGCAACTCAGACTCAGACTAAAGGTCACAAGTCTAACTTTAAAAAGTCACAAACTATCAATCGGCCATGAGAAATTAATTCAGCAAATTTTATTTTCATTCTATCGACACACAAAAAATACAGAGTGATTCAAATTTTCAAGGTAAGCGGTACTGCTCATTGAATTTCAATAAATGATCGAATTTTTATCATTTTGGTGAATTTAAAAGTCACCCAAAACGTTTGAGTGCGCGATCTTTATATGCATAAATTTGTTTTTCATATTCGTCCGAGACATTTCGGTTTTGCTTTTTCCTGGCTATTTTCAATTTTAATCTTTTGAAAGAATATAAAGTTTTTACTCCTACGTAAAATGTATTAATGTAAGTGAACTTTATATCAAGAATAAGAGAGAAAGAAAAATGCAATATTATGTAAACTATATAGACTGCATATATGAGTAAAGTTGAGATTCTAATAGTTTGAAATTTGAGAATCTAGACAGACCGCAAATAAAAATCTACTTAGAAAAGAAATAAAAATGAATTTCTAAGACTTAATTTCATTTTTCTAAAAAATAATTGTCATTTTAAAAAAATGACCAAAATAACTAAATGATAACGCATAGAGAAAGTTGGTTGCTTAGAGACATGAAAATGAAAAACACAAAGTGCAAATTGCAAACATAAATGTAGAGGAGTGCAATAGTAAGAGAGAGATAAACTTTTCCTCGAAAAATATAATTGCACAAAAATGTTTTTTTCGCTATTTTCGTATTTTTCTTCTTAATTCTTTCCTATATGGAAATGTATAATGCACAAATTGAATCTAAGAGAGAAAACCGTATAAAAATGAAATGTTCACTGTAGTACTGGTGTGTATAAGTGTGTGCATATTAAGCTAGCTACTTGCATAGGCAAAAAATAATAATAATAGTAATAGCAACAACAACAGAAGAGTCTCGAAATCAGAATGCAATTTTCGTGCATGAAATACATCGCACATATAAGCTTATAATGCAATTGCATTTTTTTTCTCTTTTTCATATACAAAAAACTGGTTTTCGGCGTCTCAATTCAAGGACACGATTCAATTATTCTTTACTATATTTGCACACTACATATATAAGATGCATTTTTTGTGCACAAAAAGAAACGAATTATACAATTCGGAAGGAATTCAAGGAGCGTTGTTGTTGCTTGATCTGCTTTTCTTACTCGCGCGACGTAAACGATGACTACGATGCCATCGGTTCAATGTTACTTCATAAATGCATTTTTTTTCGGACACAGTACTTACATTCATTAAAGAAAAGAGCAAAAATAAGAGAAAAAAAAATATCGAGGTCATCAGGCAGGCTGGAAAAGGCGAAACTGCGTCAACGAAAATTTAATATGTATACAATAAAAGCGAAAAGGGCATTTGTTATGATGCAACTCTTTTTATGGAAAAGAATTTTAATAATTCATAAATGCATGCTGTTGCTACCTCAGTTTCAACATTGAACTAAAAATCCTTCGAAAGTTTTATTATCAAATTATATAAAAATTATTTTGTCTAGAATATTAAAAATATTTTATAAGAATTTTAAACTTCTTTATATCATAATTTTTCATTTCTTTTCAACTTTCTATTTTATTATTGTCATCGATGACGCAAAACAAAGAATAATATTTTTGCTTCAAAACTTTTCTCTTGAATAACTCGCAGGAATGAAAATACTTTTTTCTTAAAAACAACAAGCTAACCTGATTTTGAACGCATGCAATGCAAGTATAAATTTATTCTAATCATTTGATACTCAGTTTTTGAAAAGCCCATTAGTTTTTTAATGCCATAATTAAATTACAAAAAAAAAATTGCATGTGTTAGTAAAAATGTGACAATTCGCAACAACAAATCATTGTTTGTTACTGTGTGAATAAAAATTGACAAAAGTGACAGAAAGCAATGATGATAGAGTGAAAAGTGTGTATGAAAATTACTGATAGATGAAAACAAACAGTAGCAGCGAGAGTGATAAGTTTATTGTAGGCGTCTAAAGAGTTTGTTGTTATGGGAAAGTTTTTGACCAATTTTTCTAGTTCTGCAAATAAAGTTGTTTTAAAGGGCATGTAAGCACACTAGAAAATTTTCTGTATAAAAATCAATATTTGCTATGTACGTAAGAGAGACTTTACACAATTTATTTTTCGATTCTAACAGTGTTGGAATAATTTAAGTATCAACCGATCGTGGAAGTTTTAATGTGACACTCGAAAGAATTTTTCAAGTTTTTATATGTGATTGCGTAACTCCAAAAATGAGCGAAAATTTTTCATTCACTCATTCTTTATGGATTGTATATATTTAAGTTTATACTGATCGTGTATTCTAAAAATAAGTTTACTCTTTATCCTTCATACTATTCTTAATAAATTTTTTCACTACCCATCTATCTGTCTAAGTAACTAATAGATGATATAGAAAGTAAATGTGTATAAGAGAGAGAAAATAGAAAACCATGAAAATTGCATGTGTTGGCGATATAAAAATGTAAACTTAATGGACGTAAAGTGAATATCTTTTTTTATTTTTTGAAAGAGCTGAAATTTTAATAAATACACACATATGCGCTCACATTTAAATGGCGACAGTTTTCTTTATTCATTCGTTCGTTCTCTCTTTCTATGACAAATAAAAATAATTGGATCTCAAATTATTGTTATTGTCTGGAATTATGGTGAAATTTAAGAAACCCAAATATTTCCCAAATTTGTCATTAAATTTAAAATAAAAAAATGCATTAGTCACTTACTTTTTAGAAATTATTCTCGTCAATCAGCGGTTCATTCACTAAAACTTTTAGATTTTAGATTCGTGCACAATTTAAATTTTCATTGATGGATAAACTGCTATTATTTTATGTATTTTGCACTCTGAAACTTCTTATTCTTCTTCTTTGTAAAAAGGCACTAATTTAACTCTATGTTTTGAAATGTGACCTTTCTCACTTTCACTGGGTCTATTATTACACACTTCTGAATAATTCTATAATATTTCTCTTATTTTATTTGATTTAATTCAATATAGATTGTTTTTGATTTTTAGCTGATTTTGTAACCTAGAAAATAAATAAGCAATTAGACACTATTTTTTAAATTAATTTTTCTTCCTCACTTAAGAAGTGCAAATTTCGCAAAAATAATTTTATTCCTTCTTTAAATTTATTATCACATTTCATAACATGGAGAGTGAAATGAAAAATAATTAGAAAAAAATAGAGAGATGATGCACTTTTTCTTATTATTATTTTTTTTGCGAGTTCGCTATATAAGAAGCAAGAATGAGGCAAACAAGAAGGAAAAAAATATTATTGGAAAAATGCACTTCGGGATTGCTATGTAATAAAATAATTTTGTTCTTTACAATTTTGAGGCGACTGAGTAACTGAAGTTGTGTATATAGTCAAAAAGTGCATAGCTGGAGAGAATTGCAACCTTCGTCATTCTGCTCCCCAAAAAAATATGAAAAATACACAGTACAATCTCATTCACCCTCCCCCTTCCATCATCGCTCTTTTGCCGAAGCCCGTGTGTTTTCTCTTCTTTTTTTCCATTTTTTATATGTTGTTGATGTCGTTGTAAAAAATGTGCAACACGATAGTACAATAGCAATATTTTTTTTTTCTCTACTTGTTCATATATAAATGCAATGTGAATGCAATGCTCTCTCTCTCTCTCTTGGTCGCGCGCTCTTCTCCTCTCGACGTGCGTTAGCCGAAGTCACACTAGAGGATTATGTGTGTTGTATGTATCTCTCATTCATATCGTCTATACGATGCAAGTAGATTGATTATTCTCTCTTCGTATTTCAAAAACTTACTAATACTCTTCTCTTTTCTAAGAGAGCTTTTCCAACTAACTGACTGACTAGCTCTAGTCGTAGACAAGAAAAAAATAACATATATTCATGTGTATAGCGAGTAATTATATATGTATACATACCGAAGAGTAAAAAGAGAGAAAAACACATGCAAACATTGCACATTCAATTGCAATTTTTATACTTTATTTGCGCTCGAGACGCAAACATTTTTTTTGTATTTTCTACTATTTATGAGAGAAAAAAGTACGAAAATTCATTTCATTTTTATTTTCGCAATAAAAAACCGAAAACGCATCACAAATATATTGTGTGTACATATATGCACGACCGAGAAAGAAAGAAGAAATAAATAATGAAAATTTCTATTGAATATTGCACAATATGGGTGCAGAAATTATTTTATTATTTTTTCATTCTAAATTTAAAAATTCCTTTTAAAAAATGTATGCATTTTTTTGTCATGAACTTATCACGATCTTTTCTATTTTCTATGCGAAGTAAATAAGAACTGGTCGAGTAGAAAGAAAAAAAGTTGCTAGACAGTCTTCTTTAGCGCCCTTCGAAATTGCACTTTTTTGGTTAGACAAAAAATTCATGCATGAATGCATCTATATATGCAATTGCATGAATGTGTTGGAAAACAATCTTTTTTCTTACTATTTACTATTCATTCCAAGTAAAAAATTATAAAAGGAATAGCGAAATTAAATTTTAAAATTCTTGTCTTTTACTTCCAAAGTAATTTAAAAATTCCAAATTATTGATTACTCAATTGCTTACACAAAATTTCAATATTAATAAATAATAATAGCTTACATCATTCATAACCGAGAGTCATTGAAAATTTGAAAAGGCAATTTCAAATCTCATTTATTACCAAGTGCATTTATTGACACATGTCTAAGCGATTGGTAGTGTTGCATAAAAAATATAAGTCGAATGTGTCGTATTTTAAATCAAAATATTTCTTTATCATGATCATTTTTAGCCAATCACAATTGAATGCTTTATTTTGCAGACAACATTCTTGAAAAAAAGGCACACACATGACCTACTTATAAAGTCAACCAGAACGGACCTTTTTTCATTCTTAAATGAATTCTGGTTAAAAGACAGACAGTTGAAAAAAAGATGTTTCTTTTCAAAGATTTATTTCAATTTGGGCATTAATAAATTATAACAGCAAATGCGTGTGCTATCATATATGAAAAGATCGCACATGAAACAAGCGAGAATCATAAAAGTGCATGACATTTGCTTTAAAAAATATTGAGCTTCGTGCCGTATATATCGCAATGTGTTTCTCATAAATGCATATAGTCAGTATATGTGCCCATATAGACATGAAAACGACATTAAACTCACAAAAAAAGACTTCTCAGTACATTCATTTATTTCATCGTATCCCCCTTCGAAAAAGTGCATTTCGCGTTTATCGAATTTTATATTTCTCTTCTTCTACACCGCTCATGGTTTCCTCGCGCGTTCTTTTTAGTATAGTTTAATCGTTTAAGTTGGGACTGCATAAAGAAAAAAATTATAGAAAAATTTTTTGTATGTAGCGACTCACAGTAAAAAATGCAATTGCATTTAGTGAGTCTTATATGAGTGTGTATTTGTGTCTGTGCGTTTCGGCTTCATTTTCAGTCTTCTTGTTCTTTTTCAAGTCTTCTTACTGCTGCGGTCTCTGTTTCTTGAATCTATGTATCTCCCAAGTAGAAAGAAATCTTGTCTCGATAATTTTTTCACGCAATTATGAAGTAATTGCTGTCGATGTCATTGATTTGCAAGAAATTGAAAAAAGGAGAACAGAAGTTCATTCGATTGTTGATTGCCAATGGCGATTTCCTAGTTAGGATGAAATATAGAGATTAATTTGTTTATGCTGACCTGTGAGAAAATTCAAGGTCTTTTGTTTATTCGCTTTAATTAAAAATTAAATTTAAAAATTAATACTAAAATGATGAAATTTCTATTACTGAATCACTTTTTGACTGTTGTTTATGACTATAAATTACAAGTATTAGAAAATGAAATTTAAAATTTAAATTTTGTAATATTTTAACTAGCTTGTAGAAAGAATTAAATGAACATATTTTCCTTATACTAAATTCACTTTATTTCATGGATTTTTAAGTTTTGCAGAGATAATCTTTTGAACTCGACATTACATTGACGTAAGCGTATTTTTGTATAAAAATACATTTAGAAGGCTACAGAACGAGAAAACTAGTTTGGGTGATTATTGTAATAAAGCACAAATGAGATGAATTTTATGGCTGTTATAGCTAATTTCATTGTGTTCCAATCAAATATTCTTGGATCATTGAATCAACTGCTCTTGCATTGGTGAATGCAAATAGAATACATTCATAAGGATACTCGAAACACAATTGACTTTTTTTCTCTTTCTCTCACTCCTCTCTGTTAGTTAACAGTCGAATAAACATTGCGAATGCGTAAATTAATTAAAGCATTCAACTTTTCTTTTATTATTCTGCATACACAAATGTAGAATTGTGCGTTTTATATGCATTCATAAAATAAAAATGCAATACGAATGGGAAGTCAAAATTGATACTTCTATACTTAATGTCGAGAGTTCGCATAATACGCACAGGAGAGTATCTTTAAATACTCGACCGACAAAAGTTATTTTACATTAAAAGGATTCACAATGATTCTAATCTTATACTTTATCATCATTGTTTTATGAAATGATTTTGATGATATAATTATGACACATGATGAAAATTGCTTTTAATGAGTAAAAGTTTAGGAATCAATATAATCATATTTATGCTGAACTTAAAAAAATCATTTCTGCTTGGAAATTTTAAAATTAAAAAATTTATTTCTTTTATTTATCATAGATTAAAAACATGGATATTGGTAGGGTTCGGACTTGAGTGCAAGTCTGCATGCAAATTGACTTACACAAAATGGTTCTAAATCATTCAAATTTTCTTTAATTTGGTTTGAAACTTTATTAACTTATATAATAATATGTTTCACTTAAATTTACAAATTTTTAATCAAATTGAATTTAATTGGAATGAGTTAAAAAATTTTGTGCAAGTCAACTTGTATTCAGGCTTGCGATCAAATCCGAACCCTAGAATTTATAAAAAAAAAATTAAGTAAATTTCTTTAAAGATGACAACGCCCTATACTTGTGGCAGAATTATACTAAAGAAATCTCATCATTCATTCCAATTGTTTTCGCAACATTGTGATTGTAAATTCATTGTAGAATGCAGAAGGAAACCCTCATGGGCTCAATATAATTATTATGATCTTTCTAAGTAAATAATTTCCGCAATTTCTTTTTTTTACAGCATATGTGTATATTTCAGATTTTATTTTATAGAAGAGAAATGAAGTTTTATATCTGAATAATGAGATAGAAAAAAGAATTCATTGTGCTTTAAACATTTAAGGATAAATGAAATTTAAATTTAAATCATATAAAAAGTTGTTGAAACAAATGTTAGTTTGTTACCTTGAATTAATGCATTTTTTGTTGCAACTTTCAATTTTTTAAATATAAAAAATTTATTCCAACCATAAGTTGAGTAGATTTGTATGGTACACATAATTTTTTTCATTTACTTTGTGACTGAATAGCAACAAAAATAAAATGCATTGAAATATATGTAAAAGAGGATACACACACTACACTTTCAAATCCATTCATTAAATGTGCTGCACATTGAAAATATCTGAACATGAAAAAATTCTGTGTGCATAATTTTTATAAAAAAAAAGTTTCATCTATCATGCATACACACAGATTTATCCATTTTTAATCAGTTAGTTCGCTTATTTTTTTGCAATCGAAAGGATTTTTTTTGTTTTCCATCGTCATTGAAAGTTAAAAGGTTCATTACACAATTTGTTTTTCTTCTCATTTTTATTATATTTTTTGCTAAGCATAGAAAATAATTTTGTGAGGTGGATAAATTATGTGCATATATACGCATGAATCAATTGCATCACTTGAAAATGTTTTTCAAATTCAAATGAATGATGTTGGATCATGAATGCGTCAATGAATGATGAAGTTTTTTTTCGAAATGTTTGTCTATAAAAACTTTTCATATGCATTAAAATTGAAACGCGAGTTAAAGTTGAAATAATGAGTAGAAAAAACTGTGGAAAATTAAAAAAAAGTCTTTTGTATCGTGAATTTTTTACTAAGTATATTCTAGTTCTTTTATTATCAATATTCATTTGTCATAATGATTTTTTCCACATCAATATTCACAACTTTTTTGCCTATACATATCAAAGAAATTCTCTTAGGATATCCATTAAAAAATATGCTCATGAAAATGTTCAAATTGTGATTACATACAAACATTAATTTCACTTATTATGTCAGAATTTCACTTTCCATTGAAAACCATTTTTTGTGTGTGCGGTTCATGCCCATTATAATGCGATGCAATTCAACGATTGTACAGAATTATTCTTCTTCTCCTATATATATGTAAGAGCCAAAATAAAGCCAAATACATACACAACATGTAAAAAATAAGCAACGAAAATGAAATTGCTTTGACCTACTTTTCCAATTCTGCCGTCTGGTTCCATTTTGATGCACTTTTCTCGATCTTGTTTCTTATTTTACTCGTTTTTGGGGTTATTGTGTTGCTTCCTCTTCGTTTTCGCTTTTTTTTGTGTAATATCGCAATATATATGTGCATGTAATGTAATGTCTGTGGCCATTATCCATGTCATATTTATGTCTGACTGTGTAGCGTCCTCTTCTTTTCTTTTTTTTTTTTTGCTTTGAGCTGGCCGAAAAAAAAGTAAACTGCCAATCTTTATATGTGTCATAAATACATTTTGTGCAAACGACCTAATTATTGCCCTGTAGTGCAAATATATGAGTGTGGCTTTATTTTCACTTTCCATTGTTTGCCCGCGACACATTTTTGAACATTCAATTTTCATTGAATATACCACAATCGTTAAATCACGATAACGAATACACAGAAAATATAATGCCATCCTTACATGTCTCATTCGTCTCCTATGCAGAGTGTTTGATTAAATGTTTTTCACATAAAAAACTCTAAAAATTCTCTTTTGTGAGTGTGCATATATAAACATATGCAGAAGGCCTTCAAAGCACAATGCAAAAAAAAAATCCAGCTGGAACGGAAAGAATCATACGACCATGATATAAAATCGAGATAAGTTACTAACAAAACTTTGAATGTCACTTGAAACTTGTAAAATTTAATTTTCATAAAAAAGTATGCTGATGATAGTCAATCTTTCTTTGTATGAGTACAGAAAAGCATAAAAAAGAAAGAATCCAGACAGAAAAAGAAAATATGAAAGAGAAAATATAAAAAGTTCTTGTTTATTGTGCAAAGAGACGAATAATTGCAGTTACATCCGACACGAAATTTGAGAGAGGCCTTGAATGAAGTGAAAAAAATGTTTTGGGTTGTTAAACTCTGATTTTTTTTCGTTACACTGCATCAACACTGTGTATGCACTTAGAAGTAAAAAAAGTTCATCTTGAAAACTCAGCGTATGAGTCTAAAAAGTTTATTGTGCCGAGGAGAAGATGATGATTACAAATGTAGGCTTATCGCGTTTGTTTAGACACGGGAAATTGATAAGAGAATTTCAATAGTAATTTAAACTAATTTTTATAGCTGTAACAAAAGAATTTTAAGAACTTGAATTCAATGTATAAGAAAGGCACTTAAATTTTAAAGTAGTTTAACAATGGAAAAAAGCCCTCTTCGTTTCACTTTTCTTTGGATTCCATAGTTATGTGTGTCGTGTTCAAGTCCCAAAACACAGAGTTTTTATTTTAATTTTTTATGCTTCTCTTTAGATTGGTTCGCTTCGCTGCCATGTAAGCTCTCAAAATGCATAAAATGGCCTTGGTTGAGCTCAATGCATGTTTTCGACTTTAATATACTTTTTTTGTTGCTGTAGAGTTTGTGTACGCGTTCATTTTGTTTCTTCTTTTGCATCGTTCGATGTACGATGATTTTTGATGAGATAACTCTTTAGCATGGAATAGACAATATAATTTTAATTAAGTTGATCCTAAATTAATTTTTAAAAGAATTCACAATATTTATTCTGTAGGATTTATTTTATTATTTTGTGAATCTTTATAAAGATTTTAAGTTTGAATTGAAAATTAATTTATGATGGCTTTAGAGTTTTTGATATAAGTCAAGTTGACAACAAGTTATCAAATCAAGTTCGAATTAATTCAAATTGAAATAAAGTATCCAAATGTCAAGTCAACTTGATTAACCTAAAGATTGTTCAAATGTCCTTCTAATACAAAATTATTTTTTTTCTAAATTTAACTATCTATCATTCGCTCATTAATGTGTTTTTAGTTTATAAAATTCTAAAAGTCAAAAAATTATTCAGTTTCAATTGCAATTGCATCATTCAGTATTTTTCGACAACTAATAATCATTCTCAGAAAAACAAATTAAAATAAAAATTTGTGCATTTTGTTGACAAAACTGCAGTTATCAAAAAGCTATGACCTAATGCTGCATTCACAATTGATGAAATAAGTTTCTAGTGAATAATAAACTTCATTAAAATATTACATCCTATTGCTATAGAGTATAAATAATTTTTTTACAGCTCTGAATTTAGAACTCTTACATCCCATCAAACGTAGGCGTAAATGTAGTGCAGTTCTAGTTTTTGAAATTCATAGCTAAAATAACAACAACAAATTTATGTTTGCGGTTTACTTTTGGCAAAAATAAGCATTGGAAATGTTACAGTAGTGAGAGAAAGAGATAGAGTTAGTATGTAGCAAATTTCATTTTCATTTTCATTTTCGGGTGCACACGGGCGGCAGCGTCAAAAAAACGAGAGAAGGAGGAGAGAAAAAGGAAAATCTGTTTTCACTTTCAACGCTGCATGCAGCTGTTGTCAATTACTACTGCATGCAACAGCCGAACGAGCGAGAGAACGTACGGAGATAAAACATTTTTGGCTTCCCTGAATAATGCTCCAAAAATAGTTTTGCCAACTGCTGTTGTTGCATATTAAAATATACACAATTTTGTGTAGTTGATTCACTAAATCTCTCATCATTTCAATGAATACTCGTCCACTTATACAAGTATGTATTTATACAAATGCAATGCAATGTCAATACACATGAACGAGTCGAGCTTTGGCTGCAATTTTAATAATAAATGAAATTTTCTCTGTAAAAATGATTTTTGCCACGTTTTTCCGGTAGTTTTTGTTCTTTTTTTGGTGAATTGCAATGCACTACGAGCGGATGTAGCTCAAATAGCAATAAAGAACACATCAACGAATAAACAATTGTTGCACTTGTTGCGCATCGCATCATTTTTGTGGAAATTTCAGACAGAATCTCTGCTCACGTAAAATTTAGCCTTCAACTCTTTTATTATTAGGTTAGGACAGCATTGAACAATGAACTCACTCATAGTCATTTTCATTCGTTTTTCGCATTTTGAGCTGCTGCTGTGGCAGCAATGAGTTCAACGCACTCCGAATATAAGTTTATATACATGAATCATCGTAAATTCGCTCAATGCTTGCTTTCTTTCTCATACTTGGATACTTTTTTAGGAAAATTATTTGTTTATCGTCATGTATCACATCAACAATATAGATAATTGTGTAATAATGCAAACGGAGTCTTTCAATAACGCAAGCTACAAAAAAGTTAGTCAGGTCAGTAACAGCTTTTATTACTAATAATATAATTTATTTCGTATTATTAAAAGGCCACGACTTCGATTTTGTTTTCTACATTTCGGAAACAATGAATAACTGCTTATAACTGTCAATAACTGCTTGACTAATTAAATGACGAGAAATATTTTTTGGAGAGAAAAAGTCGTGATTTTATTTAATAAAATTCCTTATTAAACAAAACAACTTAATGTTTTCCTTATTTTCCACAAAAATAAAATTGTGCATTTAACTCGTCACATCAACCCGCTGTGAATGTTAAAAATTGCAATTTTACATCGAACATTTCAAGGTGATTGTAAAATAATTCAGCAATGATATTTTTATACAGCAACATTCGAATTAAAATCTAAAAAAAAATACCTGCTTGAAGCTGCAAGTAACAAAAAAAAAGCCGATAGTTTGATGCTGTTTAAAATGCAATACAAAAGAGAATTCAACAAGTGAACGTCGTCATGGCTATTTCGAACTCCTCTCTTATATGCTAGTGCACATGAAAAAAATGCAGTTTGGTAAATCTTGCTGCTTCTGCTTTTTAAGTTTCGCAAATGACCTTAATTAAAGTTCAGAATTTTTTCCCACTCTCGAGAGATAGTGAATTGCAATTATTTTTTACATGATAGTAACATATTTCGACAAAAGTTTATAAAACTGAATTTAAAAAAGATTTTTTTATAATAATTTGCAAGTCAATTAGGCTAGAACAAAACCTGTAAGCTCAGAAAAAAGAAAAAAATTGGAAAACGTAACCATCAAAATGGTCTGAGAAACAAGAAAATAAATTAAAGAGAGAAGAAACTTGATAATATATAAATTGCAAACTTCTTACAAACACACACATGGCATGGCATATTATTTCCTTTGAGAACATCAATTTTTATCGCATTACCAGTGGCCTTGAAGTTTTGTGCATTCTTCGAGCGTCTCAATCGTTGCACTCGTATGAAGTAATAATAACGAAAACCATCATGGCTTAACATTTTGCTGGCACTTTTTTTGTAGCTGAAAAATAATATTATAAGTAAAATGTACTTATAGAAAAACACATTTCACATTTCCGCATTATAATCAGCACGATGAATGCAATAAAGCCTGCAGTGTGTTTTGATGATTCAAAATGTCATTCATCGTTGTACACACAACCATAGCTGGAGTTCAAATAATCAAATAATAATAATAATGAAGTAAAATTATTATACAGTTTCGTGAACTACTTTATGCGAGCAAATAAGAATATAAAAAAAGCTCAGAGAGAGAGTCATTTTTTCGACGCACATTGATATATTCTATTGAATGAGCATCATTGACCCCGTCATCATCATCATCGCCTTTTTGTGAATCTTATGCGAAAAAAAAATTAATTGGAAATTGTAATTTATAAAAAGCAAATAATTATTATAGTGCATCCGATTTAGGTGAGATCGTAATTTCCTACTATAATTTAAGGAGCAACGGATGCTGATTGAAGAAAAACAATCTATTTACCGGACGGAAATTTAAAGAAAAATATTAAAATGTAAAATAACATAATTAAAAGTTCTTTTTCTTATAAAAGAGATTAGCAAAGTGATTATAGCCTTCAGTAAGTTTCATCCTACGAAAAAGAAACTACAATAAAATTTCATTGCACAAACATGTGTAAATTTAGTTCATTGATAACGGTGTAATGCAATTGGTGCCATTGTTTGCAGTATGATAATGGGTTGATAAAAAATTTATTTTATGTTTTTGTGTAAGTTTACACATTACACAAATGCATTTCCGAATTTGATAACGGCAAAAATGAACATGCCTATAGATGCACAATAACTGACTTTATTAGGAAACCTTGAAATTCTTTTTATTATGTCGAGTCAAAAATGATAACAATTTATTTGGATTTACTGAAATATTTTTCAATATTAAACTAGAGTAAAATGAAAAATGTTGAAAACATTTATTGAAAATTCAAATTTTCTTTAAAATCTAGCTAGAAAACATTTCGAAATTTGATTTATTTTATCTAAATTTACTTTTCTTAAGTTATTACTGCTGTTTCTTTGCAAATTAAAAAAACCCTAAAAAAATCTGAGAAAAAAAAATTAAATAAAACTTCAATTTTTTTGAAATCTATATTTAGATTAATTTGTTTACATTAGAAATTTCTTAACAAAAATTTTTCAATAATTTGTTTATTCTAGGGTTCGGACTTGAGCGCAGGCCTACATGCAAGTTGACTTACACAAAATGGTTCTAAATCATTCAAATTTTATTCAGTTTGAGATCAAACTTTATAATTATATATAAAAATATGTTTCACTTAAATTTACAAAGTTTTCAGCAAATTAAATTCAATTGGAATGAGTTAAAACAATTTTGTGCAAGTCAACTTGCATGCAACTTGATTATTTACTATCAATTTGCAACTTTGTTTTAAAGAAATGTCTTTATAATAGAATAATTTTGATAAAAAAAAGAACAAAGACTATAATGTATTTTTTCCAACATCTAACAAAATTTATAAAAAATGCCAGCTTCATATAATTTACCTAAGTGAAATTCAACCTCATCTGATACCCGTACGCAAACTTACTCACTTATCAAATCATTAGTGTCAAGTTTGTTTAGAGTTTTATATATTTTTTAATAAATTGCTACAAATTTCCAAGTTACGATTAAATCATGTTTGATATGACTTTAATCATATACATACACGTAACAAAATCCATAAACATCACCTTCAGTTGTCTTAAAAAAATGTGAATTTGCTTTTCTACTCTCTTTTTAAATGAATGCTCGAGCATTAAACACACAAAAAAACTATGCGAAAAAATAGGAGAAATGCACGAAACGACAAGCTGTCTGAACATTATTGATTTTTTCCACTCCTTAAAAAATATGATGCAATTAAGTGCAAGTAAATTTTTTTTGTGTGCTAGCTGAAAAAAAAATTGTGTGTGGGAGTTGAAACGACGAAGGGAAGAAAATGAAGAAAAAAATTACCACCCTTAAGTGCGAACTACCATAGTCTAAATTCGTTATTTTTTTCGCCATAACGAACACATACACACACTCGCTCATACCAATAAAACCCATTGCATTTCGTATCCACACCAATTTTTTCTTTTTCCTCTTCAACTGATGTTATATGCATTTTAGGTACTTTTTTTTCACTCGTTCAAGGAAAAGCGGAAATTATACGAACTTTAACGATGAATAGTGAAAGAAGCAAACATAAGAGAATGTTGTGTACAATAGAATAAAAAAGTTTTTGCCTTCACTCTCATTCCCTATATCACCCTTAATTTTGATTCTTTTTTTGTATGCTGCATTAAATAGATGGCGTGTAGTGGTAAGAGGATAAAAATGTTGTGATTATGGTGTGCATGAGCTTTTCCGAACACACAAAAACAACTCACTGCACTTTTTCGTCATTACACAAAAAAAAAATTGAAAAAAAAATACACAGAAATAGACTTGTGTCTTGCGCGTGTTCAATTTTAGTTTTTAATTTTTTTCTACTAACTTCAAGGAATATGATTGAATTTTTTTCACCTGAAGAAAACCATATGGCAATGGTTATTTTTTGTAATAAATGATCATTAAAAATTTTTTGTCAAGCTGCTGCAACTTTTTTTTTTTCCGTTATATAGCTTTATTTAGTCAATGGACTCAAAATCGCGACCTCACACTTGCTCTAAACATCTTCTATCCATTAACATAGAAGTAAGCGAAAAAAAAGTACGTACAAATAAAGAAACCAGTTTTTGATGGATTTCGTTATTTTTTACCGCTATTAGATTGTTGCATCGCAAGCAATTTTTAACTTGAAATTGCACACAGCGTTTGTTATTTTTTGTGAGTGCAGCAATTGTTGCTGATGATGATGCTGAAGTTCTGTTAAAAAATTTTATGCATAAATGTATGCGAATAAAGTAGAATGCATGAACGAAAAGTGCGAGGTTCTCGGAATAGAAACTTCTTTTTGTCTTCTTCTTTTCTTTTTATTTTTCTTTCTTTTCATTGCAATAAAGATACTTTAGAGATTATTGCTCTTTTGCTTAAAAATTGCATTCACTTTAAAAATTAATTAGTTTAACCAGGATAAATATGAATTTAGTTCACCATATAAAAAAAAAAATTTGTTATCACGAAATATTCTTTTTTCTTTGACCGTTATTTGCATTTTTACTTCTAAGTTTCGTTTGTGTTTATAATTTATGCACATATTTTAATAAATGAAACCATATTCTGATGAAAGGTATTTCGATAAAACTCAGAAAAACCTGCATTATTTTTTTGTGGTTTAAAACTCAATAGTTAAAAAATTCATCAAGTTTTTCCGCAATTGATACACAAAACATTAATTTAAGCGAATTTAATCATTTAATTTACAGTACAGTTTTCCGTAAAGATAAACAACACAATCCCGCACACGAGTAAATTGAGTCTAATACTTGTTAAATAAAATAGGAGAAAAATTGCATGTGTATGGTGTAAATAGAAAATTTTCGTGTTATTAAAAATTTGCATCTCAAATGATACTCATCATCATTGCATCAAAGAAATGGTATAAGCTTATTTACTTTACATCTCAATCAAATTCTCCTCAAACTCACTGGCATTTTTTTCCACATTGCCGTTGCAGTTGAAATTAATCAATGCTTTTTACATAGGAAATTAATTTAAACTGTATTCCATCCTTTAAAGCTTCCGAAAGTGTCTTAAAATTTAACGTTATCAAGATAGGTAGCAAATCAAACTAACTAATTGAGCTACCGACAGATAATGCTGCCTTAATCTTTTCAATCGCATCTACGAGCATTAAGTCTATACAACAGCTATAAAGCTCTTTCGGTCAAACAATAAATAACATTTTTATTTGAAAAATAGTTTTTCGATTATCAATTTAGAGAGAAAAATTGCAATCTATCTAAACAAAAACAACATATTGATATGTATCAGAACGGATGCAAAAGAAAGAAGAAGAACGTTGAAATTATTATCTTGCTACTGAAGATGCAATTACAGTGTGTTATTTTATTTTATTGATATTCGCACCGCGGGCAAAGGCTTGTAGAAAAAATAGCTCTTATGACCTTTAAATAGCCAGTAGATGTGCGAATATATATTTGAGATCTACTCAAATAAACAACATTTTCAGTGATCAACGTCATCACTCAATTTTCATAGATGAAATTATAAGTGAGTAGTAGCGGATATAAATTTCACAAAAATAAAACTAGAATACAGCTGCGAGAGTCTATTTTCGATAAGAATATTTAGAAAAAAAAACAAATTTCCTCTTGAATGAATCTCATAAACTAAAAAATTGCTAGCTCAATTGCATTTTATTAAAACTTTTATTCTTTCTTCTTTTCCTTCTTTCATGTTTGTCTAGCAATTCTTCATTCATCTTTTTCTATTTCATATAATTAGAGTTCATCAAGAGAGAGAAAGAAGAAAAAAATTTCAGCTTGATTCTATCATTTTTATGATTTTAACTAATTACACAGTGAGAGAACAAAATATTGTGCTATTCTTTGAGTCGCTTGCAATTTTTTTGCGAACAGAATGTTTACGCAAGAGTGTATGAGTGCGAGTTTTAAAATTAAAACTGTTTAGTTTTGCAGATGCATTTACACTTATACCATCAAAGAATGTTCTCTAATAATTACACGATAGTTACGCAAAATCGACTTTTTATGTAACTAAAAAAGTTCTTTTCATACTAGAGTCATAAATTTATAGTCTTTTCGTTCTTTTCTGTCTTACGAGTTCTGTTGTGTGTTCTTTTTTGTGTATGTGCGCTGATGCCCGGTTTCACATTGCGAAAAAATACTTTTTTTTTCTTCTTTCTCTCGCTTCACTTGGAAAAAACTAGTTTTTGATGAAAATAAGTAGATAATTTTTAATTATTCATGATATACGACAATTGAACAAAAAAAACGATTGTCCATATTAGGCATATTACTAGAAAAATTACATGCAAACAAAAAAGACCAAAATAATTTCCTTAAATTTCATACACCCTTCACGAAAGCAAAATTTAGGCATTTAAATTTTGTTTGTGAAAACTTCAGTATCATAGCAACACTTTTTTAAAAGCTTTCTCCATTCCTACCTTGCCTTTTTTGCTGCTTTTTTGTCCTTTGCATTTTTTTTTATTTCATGAAAAGTCAATAAACTAAAAATATATTATTCGAATGGGACGCACATGCATGCAGTGAAATGATGTATATTTTTTCACAGTTTGAGCATTCTACATTTTTGACGTAATCATCATCTATATTTTTCTTTCATTCTCCTTCTCTTTTTCTTCATCATCTTAAATATCTTCTATAATAAACCAATACAAGTCATCATGTATCAAGTCATCGTCCAAATGAACAGCATTTTTTCACAAGCACCAAAGAGTTATAACAATTAAATTTTTTCATTCTATTTTATACACACAAACACACACATATATACACATTAAGACCAGCATGAAAACACATGTGCAGTACAAATTGATCTTGAATCTTGAAATAAAAAAATATGATGAGTCTTGATTGCAATTTTTAGAGGAAAAGAATATTAACTTAAAGTAAAGTAGTTCAATGCTCTGAGTACTCTTCAATATAAAAAAAGCTAAAGACATTAACACAAAGCATCAATTTACCATCACGGGCGATGGATAGTAAGCAAGACATACAGTGGCATGGCATAGATGAAAAGGATTGTGTACGTATATTAAAAAATTATAACTCCACTTCATTTACATAATGCAATAATTATTGATTGATACATTTACATGTGTGTATCGCATTGATCACTTTATTATTCATACATTTTGTATACGCATATTTTAAAAGCAAAATCTTGCTTTCAGCTGTACTCTCGTAGGTCATTAACTATTATGGTCTTTCTCTTAACTGCATTATTGTAGAAAATTTAAAGAACTAGCTTACATTTCATGCATAAAATTTTTACCGTTTAGATTTATAAATATCTCTAAAATAAAATGAATTTTATTTCCAGAAATCGCACAACCTACGATAACTCAATTTCGAGTAGGTCAAGATTTTTAAGAAACTTTTCGTCATGCGATTCGCGACTTAAAAATTGTTTGCTTAATTTTTATTATGCACACATACGAGAATCATTTCTTTCTTTCTTACTTTCTTATTGTATTTCTCCTGTATACATGCACAACGTCGAAACAAAAAATTGTACTCAATTTCGAAGATTTCACAGAAATGATTCATAATTATAGCAGAAATTATGCTGTTGTTGTCATTAATCTAGCTTTGATGCTTGAGATCTTATGGTGTGACTTCCTTCCTGAAAAATAGAACACAAACGTCGTCATTTTTGTCGTTTTTTCTTCGTTCCATTCATGATGAATATATTTTGCATCAAGAAAATCACATACTTTTTTTGTTGGCTTCTGTGTGTCCACACCGCATTTGTCTGTATTATACATGCATGTAGATGTGAACTTTCATATTTAATTAAAAAATAATGGCCTTGAGACTTACATACTCCACACACAATGAATAGAAGAGAAGAAAATATTGCAAAAAAATATTTGCACTGTGAGGAGTATGTAAGAAAGAAGAATAAAACAATCGAGGGAATGAAATAGACATGACATGATAGAGTAAAATATAGCAAATACTAAAACCACCTGGCATTACGTAAAAGATAAAAAAGAAACAAATCAATTGACAAATTGAGATTTTAAAATAGGATAAATTCGAGCACAATAAAAAATTGTTACAAATTTCATTGACCTTAATAATTTTGCTTCTCAAATAAATCATTCACAATGAATTTTGTGTCGCATTATCAGTCTCTTATCGAACCAGTTTTTTATGAACAAACATTTTCAGAATTATGCGTCATTTATTTGTCTGGCCCTACCTCAACTCAAATTAAATTTTGTCATGACAAATTAAAAATTTCTGATAAAATATTCAAATATTCTGGCATGTTTTAAATAGCTCGCAAAGAGCTATCAAATAATGTATATGAGTGTCTATTTTCTCACAATTTTATGTTTGCCGGAAATCACGAAAAAAAAGAGAGACTTGTATGCTTTTTGATTGATTGCAGATCGACTTGATCTACGGTTTACATATGAGAAGACTAAGAACAATAGCAAATTTTCCCCTGTGACTGAATTTAGAATTTTAAAATACTCACTGCTTAAAAAATGCATCAAATAGAACATCTTAAAATTCATTTAAGTATAAACAAGCTCTTGCAAGCTAGTCTTTGTCGTATGAACAAAATAAGATTCTTTCAATGTGCTGCGTTCTCTCTAAATACATCTTTATATAATATAAACACATAGAATAACTTTCCAAAGATATAATTATTTTTGTTGTTTAAAAGGAAGTGCACAAAAACTTACAGTTTCTTTTTATAAGTACACATCATGCGAGTTGTTTAGTCCAAAGCACTTTGCTTGCATGTATGATGGTTTTTTAATAAAATTCTTTTTCCCTCTCTCTCTCTATCTTAGTGTTTTTTCGACGAAACAGAAGAGAATGAAAAATGCGAAAAATAAGACGAGAAAAGATGTGAACAACACAAAAAGAATCAAGTTTTGTGCAAAAAAACTGAAGATCGCAACAGCATGCTAGAGAAAAAAAAATCTTTAAATGACCGATAGTTTGACAACATTCCTAAAAGTAGCTGTTGCTCTTGCCGTTGTTTGTTGTTGTGTGTAACTGCTGCTACAGCAATTTTTAAAAATGGCTAATTCTATAGTTACTAGGTAGAATTTTCGCTCTTTGTGCACCACACGACTTTTCTAACGGACAAACTCGCAAATCAATCATCCTATTTCTTTTCGCTTTATAAATAGTTCAATTAATTACTGTTGCTGCTGGGCAATGGCTTATATTTATTAAAAAATAAATAAATATTTCACTTTCGTTGTGTGCGATCAAGCTCCTCTTTTTTCGGAATCATTAGTCACTTACTAAGACATACATCATTAAACATCCATCTTTCTTTTTTTTTATCGCAATCAATTAAATCAATATCAGACACAATATGCAGCAATAATATTTCTATATGACGAAATGATAAGAAAACGGTTTTTTGATTGAGTTCATATTCTTATTTTATTGCATATACACATACACTCACACGTTTTCATTTATTTCGATTTTGTGCCTTTCAAATATCGTTGAAAATAAAATACACAGTGAGATAGGTCAGTATAAAAAGAGCAATTTGTTCGGACCAAGCAACTTTTTTGGCGTAGGTTATGATTTTCATTTCTATATTTGAGTGTATTACCAAAAGCTTACATAACTGTAATGAATTTGAATTTATCTCAAACTAAATCAGCACAAAAAGTTTCAAAAGTTGAAAAAAATATATTAATCTCGACACCTTGGATGATCGGACGATTAGAGCGCATTTTTGTCTAACAGATCAGTGTTTAGTAACAAAATTTCACATATTATTTGTCCTATTTTCTTAGCGACATAACAATTTTTTTTAAAAATTTTTTTGACATGTTTTCTCGACATTTCATGACATTTTAAGACTTTTTGATGAAAAAAAAATTTTTTGGTCTATGTGATGGACATGCATGTGGTGGACCACCCTTGGGTCAACACTTACCCAAAAAAACTCAAAAAAACTCTTTTGATGGCTTACCTACACGTCAAGACCTTTCCGAGTTATCACTGTCACATACAGCCAGCCAGCCATCGTGAGCCTAATAGCGTATTTTTTTGCAAAAATGCGTTAAAAATATTCACTTATAAGTTTTCATTATTAACGAAAAACAAGTGAATAAAGGTGTTCATTTTAGAAAAAGCCATACAAAAGGAAGGAAAAAGAAATGTTATGATGTCATTATAAAAAATATTCTTTTTTATGCATCGTCTTTTCTTCTTTATTCCATGTTTGTATTAGCATCTTAATATGACTGTATACAATACTTAGTAAAAGATTTTGTGCATGGTTTTTTATATTTTCAGTGCGAAAGTTCGTTGACCAAGTTTAATACACCGACCGAAAAAAATATCAGCAACAGAACTGCGTTTGTCGTAAACGAATATAAAAAACATTTAACCGAGGTCAGTAACTTTAAGCAGACAAAAAAATTCGCATGTATGTACAATATACAAGCGAAATTACTTATATTACAGTAAAAACGAGAGCTAGATTTTTACTCACAAAAATATGTATAAAAAGCAAAATGCATATTGTGTGTATATAAATTATTATTAAAAAAAATTATCTCTCCATTACTTGTCCTTCCTCACATTGCTCTTTTTTCGTACGACAACGATGATGATGATGATGATGATGATGACATTTACTTGATTTATGGAGTGAATGAGTAAGTTAAAGCCAAAACGAAATAAAAAAGGGAATCTCATTCACTCACGAATGTCTTGAATAAGAAAGTATAAGTTTTTTGCGGTTTTTGCCTTTTGGTTAAAATCGATCTTAAAAAATGGATCTGATTTCTTCCAAAGTCATCATCATTACAATTGCATTGTATATGTGTGGCAACGAACGAAAAAAGAAGAATGGCCAGTTTAAGAAGAAAAAAACATGCTTTCGACCGAGAAGTTCTTTTTTCTCTTAAATAAAATAGTTATTATCTCTGTGTGTCTATTTTACTTTTATATATTTTTTGTTGCATTTTATATTTTGCACATCAGCAACATGCATATATGGTTTTACTTAAAACACACTACCCAAACCGATCTCACGACGCATTTTCTTTCATGCGATCTACTCACTCCTAAGTTCGTTTCTGATCGTTTTGTAGCGTAAAAAGCATAAAATAAAATTAAGAAAAAATGAAGTTCTTGTACATATAAACTTTTTTGTGAGGCGTTTCGTTTTGTACGACGAAAAATTACATTATGGTGAAGTCAAAAAACTCTGAAGGCCATAATTTTTTTCTCTTTTCGCTCTTCTCTTTTATACTTTTTTGTGTGTAGCTAGTGAAAAATTCAGAATAAGAAGATTGAACGATTAAATCTGCAATTTCAGTTCTAAAATATTTTATTGTAGATTTCTATTTTCATAGCGGCTTGAAGATATTTTTATGTGCAAACTTGGTCAATTACTTTCTTCAATATATCTTTAAATTATTTTTAAATTACTTCAAAAGAATATTTGGAAAAGACAAATAATTTGTATGATAAAATGTACCTAATTGTAATTGAATGATATTTATTTTAATAAATGAATTTCATAAAATGAAAGTGAAACTTGTTATTTAGTTCTATTAAGTTATTCCTTATAACAATGGACAGTAATCATCAAACTCTTTTTTAAGATCAATTGTTATGATGAAGTTTAATGATTAAATCCTCAATCTTTGTAACGTAAAATAAAAATCTTTCATCTCAAAAATTATTAAAACATTAAAAACAGTGAGTGCTTAACATTAAAAAATTGAGTGCTGAGCACTAAAACATAATTGTAAGTAGCAAAACGTTAAACATTAAAACACTAAAACAATGAGTGCTGAATATCATAACACTGAAACATTAATTGATACTGAGCATAATTTATGATGTCACATGTGTGCATAAACAAATGCGTATTCATGAATAAAAAGACTAAATCCAAAACGAATATTTAAAAATTGAATATGAGCAGAAACTTTTTCATTGACTTACCTCGAATAAGAAAACAAGAGATATGCAGTCACCACCATAGCGTTTTATTCAACACAGTCAAACTTTCCTCCTTCGGAAAAAATATTTTATTTTGTTTATTCTCGATCTAAAATAGAAGTAAAATGGCCTCAGCGTTTTCTAAAGATCAATTAAGAAAGGAAATTAACTGTAAGTAACAAATAAATTTAAAATTAGCAACAATTTGATAGTGAAAAATAATGCCGCAAAAAGACTACCAAATTCTATAATTTTAATGTATATTTTCCTATTTTAGCCATTTTAAAAGGAGCAGATTTAGAGAAAACCAGTGCAAAAGAAGTCCGATTGCAACTGCAAAATAAATTAAAAGTTGATTTTACATCAAGAAAGAAGGTAATAGTGTTCTTTGCGCTCTTTTAGTGCTTACACTAAACATATATATTCAAATGTTTTCAGGAGCTTGATAAATTGATTATGGCAGAAGTAAATGCCATGCAGGATTCAGAGTCAGAAGAGGAGGAGGAAGTAGAAGAAGAAGCTGTACAAGATGATGACTCAGATTATGACAAGAATAAACGTACAAGCAGCGCTAGAAAGAGAAAGGCTGATAGTGACAGTGAAGATGACTATAAACCGACAAAAACAGCAAGCAAAAGTAAAAAGAAGAAGAATTCTTCTGATTATGATGATGACGATTCTGATGAGGATTGGAAAGATTCGAAGAAAAAGAAAAAAGGCAAAGCCACTGGTTTTACTCGGCCATATAAATTATCAAAAGACTTGGCTGAATTGATGGGTAAAAAAGAAATGGCAAGACATGAAGTAGTCAAAAATGTATGGAAAATAATTAAAGAGAAGAATCTCTATGACCCGAAAAACAAGCAATTCGCTATTTGTGACGAACCGCTCGAAAGGATTTTTGGAGTAAAGCGATTCAGAACGTTTGGAATGATGAAGTACTTGATGCCACACTTTATTAAGTAGATTTAAGCAGATTTCAGAAAAAAAACCTTAAATTGACATATACATTACATACTAATGATTATTTTTTGATGTAAGAAGCGAGTATTTTCTATAGAGTTTTTTATCCTATTCAATTCTTTTTCCTTTAACTTCCTTATAATTTTTAATTGTAAATTAAAATTAAGTAAAAAGTGAGAATAAATAAAAATAACGATCATAAAAAATTTAATTTGAAGGTTTTTACTACGGCAATTTTTTTTTCTCGCGCAGCGATTTTTTCTTGAGAGCTGAAAAAGCTAAAAAAATTTTTTTTGTGAAAATTCCAAAAAATCTATTCTAAATCAAAAATGTTTGCACGTCAATTTGCTCGATCAGTGGGATCACCTGCCATTCAACATCTTCAACGCCGTGGTCACTCAGCTGTCGCAGGTAATTAAAAATTTACAACTTTTTCAATAACTCAATAAAATTTAAATTTTTATTTATGCATTGTGTTTTTAGGGCCACCACAAGTTAAAGTATCATTTGCTGTAAGTTTATCATGATATTAACTACAGAATCTTATATTTTAATCTTACATTTGATATCATTTTAATGATAATAATGAAGAAATTTTATTACGCAACAAATCCACGAGCAAAAAGATCCAGCGGCTTGTCAAAAAAAATTTTCTTTTATAATTTCTATTTTATCTTTTAGGAAAAAGTCGTTCATGGAGCAATCATGTTTACTGGCTGGTTCTTCATCCCAGTGTGGGTTTTGACACACATGAGAGAGTATAAGGGACAAAAGTAAATAAGCTTAATTTCTCTACAATTTAGTTCGAGTCAAGAAAAATTCCTAAAAAGCATATTATTATTATGATGTGCATGAAGAATTGGCAGTTCATCAATAAAAATTCTTTAAATTAAATATGAGAACTTATTATTAATTAAAGTTATTAATATTTCAGTATTGATTCAAAACAACTTCTTTAAGGGAAATTAAAGAATTTAAAATATCATCATTTAATCAATCTATTATTTGTTGTTTAAAAAAGACTACCTAGACATCAATACAGTAATATATTTTATATAAAGCAAAAAAATTATATGCATTTAACGGTAGACAAATTTCAAAATAAAACGACTAATGCGACCTCTTGTTGTTTTCGATGTCCTCAATTAAAACACAGAACAGACAAAAAAAAATATGATGAAAAATTGAAATTTCATTCATTTAAGATGTCTGTTGATCGTGAGATACTAGCAGAGATCCATTTGAGTCATCAGGATGTGCCAGAACACAAAATAAACTGCTTATGTACACGCATATTCCTCAAGTAAGTAAAAACAAAGAGTGAAAAAATTTCTTTTTGCCAAAAATTTTCTTCATTTCATTCATGACATTTTTCAGGAATTCCTTTCCAATTTATGCATCGACATTGGGAACTGAGGAAACGAGTGAAGCAGATGATGTGTTTAATGAGAAGGCAGATTTAACATTATTTCGTGATAAAATAAAGAATTCACATGAAGTTGAAGTAAGTAGTATTTTCGCGAAAGAAATCGATTTTTTATCTTGTTATTTTCCTTAGAATGATAATGACGCAAATAGCTGCTATTATAGTGCCAGTGCATCACATACAGAACATACAGACAATTACAATAGTACTGACAATGACGAAAATATATTCCAACATACGAAAATTCACTCAAGTGATTCAGGAGCTGATTTATCTGAAAAGCATATGGTCCTTAATGATAAACATCGAAAATCTAATGGAGATGATGAAGAAATGATGAATCAAGAAGAGGATGCAGAAGCATCTATAGAGTATCATCATGAAAGAAACAATAGTCTCCCAGAACTTTTCTGTGATGAAGCTCATCAAAATGCATGGGAAAAATATTGGGCAAAGAATGGCGAACGACTTATATGGCAATCATGGATAGAAAAATATATAGATTATATTAATCCTGATTATTTAGATAAAAATAATTTGCCACTCTTTGAAAATAACACATCATCAGCAGATTCAAATCGAATACTGTGTGAAAATGGAGAGCAAGTTTTTACATTTGATATTATAAGTGATGAAAATAAAATGAATGATCAAATTTCTTCCACAAAAATCGTCATTTCGCCAACACATTCACCACAAAAGTCCGCAGAAGAGGAATTATTGATACAAGGCTGGAGTCAATTATCTCCAGATGAATGCAACAGTTACCGACATAATAATTGCAGATTCATGCAACAAAACTCCATTGAAATCGATAAACTTTTAAGTCCACGTTGTGAATCGATCAATAGTTCTATTCCATTAACATTAGGTACCACTGATTCTATGACAAATGTTACTCGAATGACAGTAAGTATAAATAGTTTTATCTTTCTTAGAAAATGTCTATAAACATAATTTTCCATTTGAATAGATATCAAGTTATGGCTTTGAGAGTAGTCACGTTACATCAGAATCCACAACACCAACTTCGAGTGAGTCTGATAATACAATAAGTTCATTTTCAGAAAGTGAAGAGAGTGATGTTAATCAGACAACAGCTCGAATAGCACACGAATGTGAAAAGTTACTTATGCATAACAAACCAGAAGAAGAACATATCCCACCGACAGATAAAGACTCAGAAGAGTATTGGCAAATGAAATGGCAGAGTCATGCTCAAGAGCAATATGTTAAGCATTATAATAAATTTATGGACGCTCATCGTTTACTTCAGGAAGAGATGAGCAGTAGTTTTAAGTCAGACTCTGGATTTTTACCTGGCGAGAATAATGGCAAAGCTTTCAATAAAAGACGCCGTAAGTCAGGTAAAAAGAAGAGCGGCCATTCTCTTCAGCGTCTTGTAGCCAATTTACATTTAAAGAGTGATTTGAACAAGTATTTAGAACAACTTAACAACAAGGAAGAGCCTAAAGACGGTACGGATGATAACCATCATCACGATCCATCACATAGTGATTCAACTGTTATTGATACATCAGAAAATCAAATTATGGAATCAATGGGCTTGCCAATTAGTTTTGGACGTCGTGTGAATTCAAATAAAATTGGTGGAAATGGTGGAGATGAACCACCAGAAGAGAAACCAATAACTTTAAAAAGAAGTCACGAGAGTGATACTGATGAAAATAATTTTGATCATATAAAATCTCAATTTGAATTGATGGGCTATGCATTTGCTGATAAAAATGATAGTTCAATTAATAGTGGTGAGGTTGTATATCGTAAAAAGCACGTGAGATTGCAGAATCGAATGTTGAAAATGTTTCCATCGAGTAAACCAAAGCACACGTTTTTCGATGATGACGGAAATGAGATTAACGAGAATAATCAATCAGGAGCAGATACTATGCACACTTCATCTGATGATGATGATATTCCTATAGCAGGAACGAGATTAAATTCCACAATAACTCCACTCACTACACAATTATCAAGCGATGGAAATGCACATGAAAAAGAAGAAGAGAGTAAAGATGAAATTGTGAATATTAACTTATCGATTGATCAAGATTATGATTCAAATTGTATTGATGAAGCTACAAACGTCACTTCTTCTCTTGATACTGAACAGCGACAGTCGTTAAATAAACGTGAGAAGAAGAAAAAACGTAAAGGAAAATTAACGAGTATTCCTCTGGAGATTGCAAACGATAAAGTATTGAAAAAATACTGGTATAAAAGATTTTCTCTATTTTCTATGTTTGATTTGGGTATTCGTTTAGATCGAGGTGAATATTTAATATAAATCTTCATAAGTTATATTTTTCTTATAATGCATAACTCTATTTTAGAGAGCTGGTTTTCGGTAACCCCAGAAAAAGTCGCAGCATTCACTGCAGAGAGGTGTAAATGTGATGTTATCGTTGATGCTTTCTGTGGAGTTGGTGGAAATTGTATTCAATTTGCAAAGACTTGTGAAAAAGGTAAACTTCATTATTTAATACAAATCGAGTTATTTCTATCATTTAAAATTTTTATATTTCAGTTATTGCAATCGACATTGACCCTAAAAAAATTGAAATGGCAGCTCATAATGCAACGATATATGGAGTGAGAGAAAAAATCGAGTTTATCGTAGGCAATTACTTTGACCTAATAGATAAATTGAAAGCTGATGTAGTCTTTCTTTCGCCTCCTTGGGGAGGACCTTCTTATATGAAAAATGACACCACTTATGATTTAGAAGAATATCTTCAACCTGTGCCAGCATCAAAATTATTAAGTGAAACTCGAAAAATTACCAACAATATTGCTGTATTTTTACCCCGTAATTCAAATACTAAACAATTGGCCATTTATGCTGGAAAAGGAAATGCAGTTGAAATTGAACAAAATTTTCTTGATAGAAAACTCGTTGCCCTCACTGCATATTATGGCAATCTCGTTCAAAACAACATTATATATCATCATTTAACATCACAAAAATAGCTAAATAATTGAATAACATTGCATATTTACATAATAATATATCCTATGTGTAAATGCTTCTTCTTTCCACCTACATATAAATATATAGCTGCTTTTACATGAATCTTTTTATTTTACTTAATCAGTTTTTACATTCGAATTTTTAAGAGCAAGTGAATTTATAATTATAAGCACAAAAAAGTATCAATTCAAAATTGAGAATCGTTCACAAAAGGAGAAATGACCTACTATACTTAAACTGAAAAATTTTTTAATGAAAAAATAATTCGTGTATGTTATTTGTATAAAAGAATGAATTTCATTATTTTTAATTTAAATCTTAATTCAGAATAAGTGAGAAGAAATTATGGAAATTTTATTGAAATAAAATGTTCGTATTATCGAAATTAATCCATTTCGCCTTCTTCACTTTCTTCAACCACTCCTCTTACGTGCAGCACATTATTACATCTTATTAAAACTTCTCCTAAATGCCCAGTTTTGCTTCCATCAACATACTCTTCTGTGTTTGCAAGCTGCATATTCATATAGCCATCGACTGATACAAGAAATCCTTTGTATTCATGTCCCCATTTGAGCTTTATAATTACAGGCTTACCAGTCAATGAGTTGAGAAACGGTTTAGGATTAATTGGCATAGCCATCTAGAAAAAAAAGAATTATTCAGATTTATATTATATGCATTGTGCTAACCATAAAGTGATGCCGGGAAATTTGTAAAAATCATTATGAGTAATAAATATAACAAAACATTTTTAAGATTTTTAGAAATGCCTAATGATTTAATATTATTAACTGCTTGTTTGAGATAATGCAGTATTTTTCATAACAAATTCAGAAAAATTGTAATTTTAAGCAATAAACACTTTAAAGTTCATAGCAAAATCAATTTTTATTTTATTGAAATAAGAGTAAATACTATTTTCTTAAACATACCTTGAATGTTTATGTATTTTTAGTTTTGTTTAAAGAAATAAGAATATTTGAGATAATATAAAGTGGCTCTAATTGATGTAAAACACTTTAATTATTTTGTTGCTCCTTTAAATTTTCGAAAACGTTTGTTAGAGTTTTTGTTTTGTTAAAAAGCTCTATGTTGAAAAAAATATAGACAAAGTGAATGAATTCAATGAAAAATATCTTCTAACAAAAATGCTCAAAAAATCAATTCAAAACAAGAAAATAAATATTTTAAAATGAAATTAAAATTATAATAAGGTATTAATGTGAAAAAAAATGTAAAGTGATTGAAAGTAGCTCACAATTAAAAGGAGCTTAAAATAAAACAAATAGTGGACCACTTTAGTGAACAATATTGAAAGATTTATAATAACAAAAATGGAGAAGAAAAACGATAATGATGTCTGCATTCAAGTTACTTGTAAGATTTAAAATATTTTAAAATTTATTATATTGAAAATTATAAATCTTTTTAATACAGGTAAATTTTCATATGACAATAGACAGTTATACGGATATATAGATCTCATGAATGATAATGCCAAATTAGAAAATTTTAACAATCAATTTACTTACACTGAAGAGGATAGTAGTGAAAAAATTTTTCGAGAAGTTTTTGAAGAACAAAGTTTACCTAAACTCTTTATTCTTGGTCATGATTTAACAATTGTTAAATATGGCAAAAGAGATGTATTTTATGAAACACAAAATACACCAATTGATCAAACTTTAACATCATCTTCCTCTTCATCAAATTCAGAAGACGACGATGATGAAGATGACTCAAGTAGTAGCGAACAGAACGATCTGGGAATCGTTCATACATTTATTCGTTCGATTTTTGAAGAGTTAGTAAGCTTTAAAGACATTCAAACTGAATTTAGTATCGGCTGGACTGAAATAAATGAAAATAATCAACTATTAGACCTTTTAATGGACCATGGATTAGTAAAGTGCAACTCTATTACAAAGCTATATGATACAATAGCAATAGGACTTAAGAATAAAAACACTTCAAGCAATCACAATATTCTTTCAATTGTGCTTGAACAACAATTGCAAAACAACATGATGAATCAAAATGCATTTACCAAACTGTCAACAATTAATTTTTGTGATTTGAATTATGGAACAGAAAAAGCATTTACCAATCAATTCATTAGCGATCCTCGAGATATGCATATGCCTATGAACTTTTATACACAGCCTGTTTTACCGCAATACTTTACACTACCGCCCCCAATTAACGCTTTCAACAACAATTTTCAATTCTCACCACCTGCAATGAATTTTGATACATTTTTCAATGGAAATTATCGACCAGCATTACCATCTGCTTCTTTTGTTGATCCAAATGTATTGGTTACTCAACAAAATCAAAGACTTTTAAAAAATGCTGAACTTCTTTTTTCAAAATTGAATCTTAACGAAATGGAAGAGGAGCAACGAAAAGAAATTCAAGAGTGGATTTATCTTAAAACTGAATGTGATAATTACACAACTCCAACAACTATAGAACTTCCTCCATCTTATCATTTTAGTAACAATGCTCATTTATTTGCAAGTCAACTTCCACTACCTTCACAACCATTAAATTTTGTTCAACAACAACAGCAAAGTTCTCTTTTGCCTATCATGGAAATGGATGAAAATGATGATCGAAAAACTGATGATTTAAATGAAAATGATGATGATTCAGAGAGTGGAAGTTATATTGACATTAATGATCAATCAAATAATTTATTTGAAAAAATAACTGACAAAATGTCAAATTTTCAAGAGAAAACTGATGAAATTGTTCATAATAAGTGCAGTGATTATTTCGATAATAATCCAAAAGTGGTGCTTAGTAGCAGCAACAACAGTGGCCAATCTGATAGCAAATCAAAAATAGAGAATAATCAACTAAATGAAGCAATTGCAAGTGGAAGCAATTTGATAAAATTATCAACAAATACTTCAACAAGTGAACAATATTTAGCTAAAACTGGACGACGTCGTTCAATTCGTGACAATAACATTTTGAACAGCGATGAACTAAACCTAATTAAAAAGGCAGCAGCTGTGACATCAATTGAGACTGACTCAGATTCAATAAAAGACGATGGCGATACAGAACAACTTTCAAAGTTAGATGAATTGAGGAAATTAGTCAAAAAATCAATGGCGTAAGTCTTTTTTTTAATTTTATTTAACACTTCAATAATAAAAAATGTTTTTCTTTTTAGTTCAATTGATGCAACAAATTTACAAATAAAAGAAGTTGAACAGACTATTGCACTCAAAAAAAACTTAATAACAGATTTAATTGAAAACAACAAGACTCGCATGACTGCCAAGCATAAGTGTAGTAAGAAAAAGTCAAAATATCAATCAGAGTATGAAAGATGCAAGAAAGATATTAATAAAGCTATAATGGCTGGTAAAAATCCCCTTGAAATTCAAAGACTTAAGGAAATGGCCTCGAAGTTTGAAGAAAAACTTTTGGATTTGAACAGCATCAATGAGATTGCAGCAGAATCTTCGTCAAATAAAAAAGTTAAACAATTGCATAAATCTTTAGAACAATCGAAGAAGCAGCTTGAAGTGCTAAATAAAGTTCTTAAAAAAGAGAATAAACACAAAGAATCGATAGAAAAAGAGATAGAGAAACAACTCAAACTCATTGAGGATAACGATATTGACACTCAGAAAAAATTGAAAGCAGGTTCACCATCTCCACCATCATCGAACTCAAAATTGAGTGACAGTAAAGTAAAAATTAGAGATGTAAATGCAAGAATCTCACATCTTAACGAAATACTCAAAGAAAAATCTTCTAATTTACAATTGTGTAAAATACCTGGTGATGATAAAGAAAAAGAATCACTCAGACACGAGATTAGAAATCTCAGATGGACTCGTGATACTTTACTTGAACAAAGATTTTCACTCTGTAAAAAACTCAAGCGCGACAAAATATTGACTTATAAAGAGGAAAGAAAGATGTTAGAATGCGATGAGGCAATTGAAGCAATTGATGATGTTATAGAAGTTAAAAATGAATTAATTTGTGGACACAAGTCAATCGATACTGATGAGCGATTGGATCGTGAAAAAGGTGAACGATTGCTAATGGAAAGACTGAACAAGCTATCAGAAGAAGAAATGCGAATATTGCTCTACAAATATTTTATGAAAGTTATCGATTTGAAAGAATCTTGTCGCAAGCTTGAGCAAAATTTGATGTCATTTGAGCGTGATAAAGAAGCATGGGAATGGCGTGAGAAAATTTTGACAAATGCCATTCGCCAAGCTCGTTTGGAAAGCGAGAGAAATTTAATAATTCAACAGAAAAATCATGAGACCCGTTTGAATTTATTATTGAGACATTTTGCAAATGAAACAACCACATCAAGTTTAAATGAGAGCAATTTCGATAGCTCATCAAATGGAACTCCACATTTGCCAGATTATGAAGAACTTAATATTGTCAAGGCAACAAAATCTGCATCTCGTCATCAATATCATCAGCAACATGCACAAATACATCAAGCACAAGAGATTTCTGATCGTGATTATAAGAAAAATTTATTCACAAGATTTCAAATCTTTACTCGTTATCATCAGCAGCAGGGCTCGTCAAATTCAAATGCATTGGCAGTAGAAAGTGCCATTCCACAAGAAAATTTGAAACAATTAAATGAAAAGAAACCAGCAACAAAAGTTACGCGACAAAAGAATAAGCTCATTATTCAACAAAATGATATATCTTAATCATATTTTATGTCATTTCTTCTTCCATGTTAGTATTTTACGACTTTATTCAAGTTCAAATAAAAATTAAACTTTAAACATGAAATAACTGTTGTTTTTACTTTAAAAATAATTGTGAGTGCGACTTGTTTTTCATCACATGACGAAGTGTAGACAAACGAAGTAGATTTTACATTTTAAGAGAAGTTTTCATTAGTCGGGAGATATTTGTTGAAAAAATCGGTGAAAAATGTCGTACTCTTCTGGTTTAAGTGCAAGACAAGCTGCAAAGGAACATGTCCTTGCTGTTTCTCGTGATTTCATCTCTCAGCCACGATTAAGTAAGTAAATTCATTAATTTTTAACTTTATTGTGATTTTAAAAAAAACTTGAAAAATTCATAAAAAAAGAAATTGGCTAATCTGGATGATTAAGAATATATATTACATTTCTTTTATTTAATTTAAATATCCTGAACCTCTAGCTTCATTATCCAATAGTCAGAAATAATATTTTCCATTTGTAATTGAAAATCAATAAGATAGTAAAAATTTCATTAATAACACAGAATTATATTATTTGAATCCTTTTATTATCCTTAATGACTTTATCAATAGAAATGCATTATTTAATCTTCTTTTCTTAAAGTTTTATTATAATTAAGAGAGATAAAAAGGTCATTTTCAGTATACATCCATTGAATCATGTGATCAATTTTTTTTGTTTTCTGAGTTCTCTCATATGACGTAAAAAATTCATTTTTCAATTTTAAATATCTTTGCAGCTTATAAGACAGTATCGGGTGTGAATGGTCCATTAGTTATTCTCGATGAAGTGAAATTTCCAAAATTCGCCGAAATCGTTCAATTGAGATTGAATGATGGCACAATTCGATCGGGTCAAGTTCTGGAAGTTAGTGGTTCAAAGGCTGTCGTTCAAGTGTTCGAGGGTACTTCGGGTATTGATGCAAAGAACACTGTTTGCGAGTTTACAGGAGATATTTTAAGAACACCTGTATCAGAAGATATGTTAGGTCGTGTATTTAACGGTTCAGGCAAACCAATTGATAAAGGTCCACCAATTTTGGCTGAAGATTATCTTGATATTCAAGTGAGTTTAATAAATATTAATATTAGGCTTTATATTAATTTTTCATATTTACATAGGGACAACCAATTAATCCATGGTCACGTATTTATCCAGAAGAAATGATTCAGACTGGTATCTCTGCCATCGATGTTATGAACTCAATTGCTCGTGGTCAGAAAATTCCAATTTTCTCAGCTGCTGGTTTGCCTCACAACGAAATTGCTGCACAAATTTGTAGACAAGCTGGTCTTGTAAAGATTCCAGGAAAATCAGTTTTGGATGATCATGAAGACAACTTTGCCATTGTTTTCGCAGCTATGGGTGTGAACATGGAAACTGCTCGTTTCTTCAAACAAGATTTCGAAGAGAACGGTTCAATGGAAAATGTGTGCTTGTTCTTGAACTTGGCTAACGATCCAACTATTGAAAGAATTATTACACCACGTTTAGCATTGACAGCTGCCGAATTCATGGCCTACCAATGTGAGAAGCACGTGTTGGTCATCTTAACTGACATGTCATCATATGCTGAAGCTTTGCGTGAAGTCTCAGCTGCTCGTGAAGAAGTACCTGGTCGTCGTGGTTTTCCAGGTTATATGTACACTGATTTGGCTACAATCTATGAGCGTGCTGGTCGTGTTGAAGGTCGCAATGGATCAATCACACAAATTCCAATTCTTACTATGCCCAACGACGATATTACCCATCCAATTCCCGATTTGACAGGATACATTACTGAGGGACAAATCTACGTCGATCGTCAACTTCACAACAGACAAATCTATCCACCAATTAACGTATTGCCATCATTGTCGCGTTTGATGAAGTCTGCTATTGGTGAAGGAATGACACGAAAGGATCATTCTGATGTTTCAAATCAATTGTATGCATGTTATGCTATTGGTAAAGATGTGCAAGCAATGAAGGCTGTCGTTGGTGAAGAGGCTTTGACACCTGATGACTTGTTATATTTGGAATTCTTAGGCAAATTCGAAAAGAACTTTATTGCACAAGTAAGATAATTTTTACTTTTAATTTTAGATTTATTACTAATTTTTATATTTTACAACAGGGAAACTACGAAAATCGTACAGTTTTTGAATCTTTGGATATTGGCTGGCAATTGCTTCGAATCTTCCCTAAAGAAATGTTGAAACGTATTCCAGCTTCCATTTTAGCTGAATTCTATCCAAGAGACTCACGTCACTAAAATGTTTATCAAGACAAAAGAGAGTGGATAGCTTAAAGAAACTTTAAATACACACATACCTACATTATATTGTTCTATGTTACTTATACGAAAAAAAAATTCATCATCATTTTGCCGCATCTAAATATGCTTAATCAAATCATCAAAAAAAGTTTTTTTCTCAGTTGAAAAGAACTTTCGAAAGCGTGCTTACATATATGCATGCACAATTCAAAACACACAATTCATTACAAAAGGAAAACTTTCTGTATACAAACGAAACAACAAAAAACAACATTTTCTTTATGAGAGCCAACAGAAAAAATGAGAGAAAGGCGAGCATATGAGTGGATAAAGTTTAAACAAATCAAATTGTAGTTGCAATGATAAAAAATAAATATAAATTTTCGTGTTTTAGTGTTACTTTAATCCAGTATTTTATCCAATTTGACGTAAACTTCATAAAACTCCTTTTTGTTTTTAATATAAAAACACTTAATGATGCATTCCTTCAAGAAATCAAAGAGCAAAGAGGAAGGATAAAAAATGATGATAATAATAATAATATTAAAGAAAATTTTTGTCATATATATAGCTTAATATATGAGAGACATATTAAATTTTTTTTTGTTGTTTATGTAAATTATAGAAGAGATGATAAAGAAGAATAATAAATATATTAAACAAGTCCTTAACAAGAATGTCAAGTGACAGACAGATGAGTCTTTTAATATTTTTTACAGTTGGTTGTAACTCGATTATTTTTTTCCTTCTAATATACGTCATGAAAAAATTCATTATTGTTCTAAGACTTGTGATAGAAAAAAGACTTCATTGAAATAATTTTTTACTTAGCTCATTTTCAATTTTTTAAAAATAATATATATTACTTTCATATTTTTTTTAAAATATATAAGTGATAAACCACTTGCCATTCTCAAATATTTTCTTCTTTACGTAATAAAGATGCAGAACATTTTGAAATACCATCGCATGCGATTTTGTTGAGTCTTATAATGATAGTGAAATGAAATCACGCAGCATTAAAGAATAGACTCTTGCAGTGACGAGTAAAAAAAGCTTATGATTATGATGGTAGTGTGGTTGAAATGGAAAACTTTTTTTTTTCTTCAAATCATCCTTCAAGTCAAATCTAACTTCATTTGATGCTGATTCCATGATATTTGTCTTTTGTTCTCTTTCTTATGAAGCTCAGTTTCATTCTTTTGAATGCGATCTTTTTTCGCTAAATTAAATAATTTTTTCCTTCTTTTTCATCCAATGCAAAAGGCAATTTCAATTTCCAATTATGTTTTGAGCATAAATTTTGCACATCAACGAATTTTATGAAAAAAGGAAAGTGAATGAAAAGAGAAAGAAATAAATTTTGTGGTGGATTGTACAATATTATATTATAGGTAGTAGTAACATAGAAAAATCATAAAAACCTCATAACAATTTACTAACAAATCTTTTCTGTGACACTTTATTAACAGATGTATCAAATCAAAAAAAGATGACACTTTTATTTATTTCAAATAAATATCAATTATTAATGTAGTTTTTGAAAGAGTTAAAAGCATGTTCTTTAAATGCAAAAAGAAGAACAAGAGAGTGATTTTAGAAAAAGAGAGCGAACTAAACTGACAGCATAGAAAATCGATATAAAACGAGTGAGAACGAAAAGCAATTCAGTACGTGTTTATACATGTAACATAACGCACAAAATATTTCTTTTGCTTCTGCAAAGTCGTAAGCTTCCTGCAAGGAGTATATAGTAAAGCATTTGTACCAATTTTTCTCTTAATTGAAAATTTTTCTTATTGAAGCAAAAGGAAAAAGAAATTCAAGCGACATAAAATTTGAATTCCAATTAAATTTAATATTTCCATTTCTCTCTAACTTTCTTACTTATTTTTGTCGGTCTTAAACTTTTTCCTATCATTTACCTTCAATGTCAAACAGGAGAGAAAAATAAAAAGAAAGTTTTATAGAATGCAATTGATAGACGATTTAACATGTCAATTTGAATTCTTCTTCATAAGTTATAAATTCTGTTATACACAAAACTTCGTCAGTATCAATTCACGTATCTTTTTCTCTTTACTTTTTTATTGAAACAAAACAATGCTTACACAAATAATACTTTTTTCATTTTTCATTCTTGTATACAACATGTATGCATATTCATTTAACGCTATTTTCAATTTTCAGTACATGATTAACATGAAAAGTTTAAGTAAGAAACTCTTGTATCAATCTCATTCTACTGCCTGTTCACTCTTTCTGTTGTTTTGCCTGCTTTTCATCCATCCTCCAACCCATTTTCATTTACTCGTGTGTATGTATATATGTATTTTATACTTTTTCTCCCTTTCTTTATTTCATTCATTGCCTGTTAAAGAAAAGCATGATAGGAAAAGAAAAAGAAATTTAATAAAAAAAGCCTCAAGAATTTATTTAACGTATTTTGTGGAATATTACTTTTCTTATTGAGGTAAAAATTTGAAATTTAGTTTTCGAACTAATGTTTTTTATTAAAATTTAAGTGCTGAGCACTAAAAACATTGAGTGTTGAAACATTAAAAACATTGAAATAATAAGTGCTCAGCAAAAAAATTTTTTACCAGCCATCAAATGGTCGAAATGAAATTCATAGCTAATTAAAATGTGCTAAAACATTGTTTATGATTGCATAGTACTCGTGTTGTACTTGAAACATATATATTCAAAAGCAGGAAACATACACAGCAATGGCAGCAACAGCAGCGAAAAAGCACTTGGAAACTTCTGAGAGAGCACTTGAAACAAACGCCTCATTCATTCATTGTATTTCAATAGGTCAAAATGAAAGGCTCAATTGCTACACTAAATTCAATATTTATACATAAATATTCATGCATTATTATGATATTAATTTTCTTTTCAATAAAATGAACATATACACGCACGCATGAAAATCATTGTCTGTATAGTCTTAAATGTAATAAAATTTATCCTTAATAGGAATCGTAATTTATCTAAATATTTTCCTTCACAGCATCTACCTAATATTTTAATGTTTGTACGATTATTAATATTTAATATGTTCTCAAGCATTTATATATATTTATAGAAACAAAATTGTTGTTCAATGTTCCCGGAATTTTCTTTTCGCTATTGCTTGTGTTAAAGTAAAAAGCGAGAGAGTGTGAGAGAAAATTTAAAAAGGATGTATAAAAGCATATAAGACGGAAAAGAAGAAGCTAAAAATATATTGGCGATAAAAAAAATTTATATGGAAAAAGCGATGAAGAAAATGATATCACAACGAGCGCGCAAGGAGAGAAAGCACAAGAAAGAGAGGAAGAAATGAGTGAGGAAATTATTTTTGCGCAATTTCGGTGGTTGGGTTAGCTAACGATCAAAAATAATCATTATGATGACTTCAAATGTTTTTACAAATTGATTAATTTCCATTACCATTATTTTAATCAATTGAGCACGCTCTGTTTTATAAATGCTTGCCTATTAAAGAAAAATCTTTTATCATGGGAATAATTTTATTGACATAAATGCGTTGAAAAATCAGCTGCAAATTTGAAATAATTTTGAAATTTTTTTCTCGTGAGAAATAAACTTATTAGCGACATTCCAAAGAAGCATTTAACTTAATTAATTAACTCATCGTTCACTCACTTGGAACTCTGTTTGAGTAAATCATTTTTCTCGATAATTGGATTAAAAGATTTTGATTGTTGAAGAGTAATAAAATTATAGCAAGTGTCATGCTTTAATTTAGTGCTCTCAAGAGGACTTTCAATCAATATTTTTTGTGTGTAGATTTAGGATTAAAGAAATCTTTCAGTTTTTCTTTCTTTAACTATCGTCCCACTCAAAATTGTTCGCAATCCCTTGTTTTTTATTTTCTCTTATTTTATATTTTTTTGTGCTTAACAGGTGGTGTAAAATATTTCCTGCATTTATTTCATTTATAATATATAGGTTTGTACATACACTGTTTATGTGTAAAACAATGAAAAAATATTAAGTGCGAGAGAGAAAAAGATAATGGTTGGTAAAAGAACACATACACTCTTTCTTTCTCTCGCTATTTTAGACTAATATTTTTAAGTAACATACAAATTTTTGGGCATGAAAATGTAATGAGAAAATGTTTTTGCTGAGTTTCAAGTTTATTAAAATTGGAATTAATTGGGTAGACTCATTCCTCACCCCTCGCTTGCTCCATCTTATAAGAATCGACAAAATAAGTATTTTGGGTTTGACTGAAAGGATGAAAATAAAGAAAAAGTTTCTCTCCTCTTTTGGTTATACTAAACCTTTTTTCTTTTGCTTGCCTAAGGGGAATAAAGAATGATGCATAGCATTAAAAACTTGGTAACAAAATTACAAAATACAATTGATGTTGTCGTCTCATTTCGATGATTATGATGGCCTGTAATTTGGAAAATCGTGTATAAGAATTAGCATTTAGAACTCTTTCATTTCATACGTGAGTAAAATTTTCCTTATTATTATTCACACAATTAAGTTTTATTTTTCATTCATTTACATAAAAAGTAAATATACGATATGATCAAAAGATTTTAAAATAGATAAGAAGGTATATATTTATAAATAAGTAATTTTATCGTCGCTTTTTTAATGAATAGCCGCCGCTAAACAAGAAAATTGAGAGAAAGAAAACAAAAATTATATCCTAAAGCAATTTTAATGATGAAACTATCTTTCATAGTAATTAAAAATTCAAATGTTAAATTCCCCAGTTAAACCTCCTTAGAAACGCTTTCATTCGCGCTCGTTCAAACTTCATTCAACTAATAATTTTTCCTCTTATTTCTATTAAAATATGAAAAGTATATTCTCGGGGATGAGAGTCATTAATAATTAAGCTTCATTTTCTAGCCTGTTTCAATTTCATATTTCGCTCGCTCACTTTAATTAAAAGACCACATCATAGAAATTCAGTGGTGATTAAGATGTCCCTTTATCTTTTTCATTTGTTTGCGAGAACTAGATGAAGATGTGCTTGCTACCGATGATGTCTTGCTATAAGGATGATGATGTGTATGAAGAAGGCTGAGAATAAAAGAAAGGTAAAAGATTACTTTTAATTACCGACTGTAATTGAAAATGAGCAATTAGAGATTTACCTTGAATCGTTGCTTGATCTAATAGATGCTGATGGAACAGTTAATGGTGATGAACGAATTGCTCTTCGTGAAACTGGTGATGGAACTCGTCTGTTTTGATAATCTTCAGCACTGTATGGAAAAGTAAACAAACAAATATAATTTTATAAAAATGCAAGAAAGAAATTAAAACTTACGATTGAATTGCCAATGGCTCAGATCCAATTTCTTCTATTTGTAAATGACGTCTGTTACCAGAATAACGATGACTCTGTGCTCTAGCCTGAAAATCTCTTTCGAATTCTTCAGTTTCATCGTCATCTAAATTAATCAATTCTTCGCGTTCCTCACGTTGGCCAGTTCTAACATTCTGTTCTTTCTCAACAATTCTTGCACGACCTCCTGCATGATGTCCAATTGCCATTTTTCTTGTGCCTGTAGTTGAATCTTCCACAGTTTTGCGTGTTTCTTTTACACCATTAACTGATCTAACTGAACTAGTTTCCTTATAAACTTGAGGTGTCCCATTACCATTTGAGATGAAAACACTACTTGATGTGAATGAGGAACTTCCACCACTAGCACCACTTCCAGCTGAAGCTAAGAGTCGATTCATATTCATTCCATTCATACCCATATCAAATGGTCGATGAGAAATTTGAGGAAGCAAATTCATTCTTGAGCGCATACCCATATGTGGCATTCCTAGCATTCCAAAGTTAAATGGATCTGATGGAAATAAGCTATTTGTAATTTGTCTCATTTGTCGCATGTGTGAACTAAAGAAAAATTAAATTCAAAATTTTTAAGTTTTTATTTTTCAAAATTTCATGTTTTATGTAATTTTTTAACATTTACCCAAAGATTGGATCTTCTTCTAGATCACCAAAAAAAAAGTTAGACAGAGACATTTTGAAATTAATGTTCTCTAAACCGTGTTAATTTAATATTTTCTCGAACTTTTATTTTTTTAGACGACTTAATTTTTTGATAGGGTCAAAACAACTGAAATACTTAATTTCAAATCATAAAAAATCGTTAAAGTAAATTTTTGAGTTAATTATAATTTTTACCAAATTAGAGCAAATTTCTTAATAGATTATTGATCAGTAGATTAAACTTTTATTTGTTTTTATTCGCTGATAATTCATTACAAGTTTTTTTGTTTAAATACGATAAAATTTTGTTAATTAAAAGCAGCCGGTTGTATCAGCTGATTTTTCATAAACAAAAGAAATTTGTGATGAATATTTCTTTTAATTTCATTAAATTCTTTAGATATACTTCAATGATACCACCACCGACTATTTATACCCAAATACTGAGGCGAAATTGTGAGAATAAAGGTAAAATACACAAATGTTACGCAATAAAAATCTTTTAAAATTGATAAAAATTCAAAGTTGTTTATTTTTTGTGGAAAAAAATCAATGTGGATTAAAAATAGAATAAAAGTCATTAAAAGAATGAATCTAGAATTTGTGATACTTAACAAATCGATACAAAAATAAAAATAAAATTATATTTTTAGATAAAATAGATCAATTGATTGGCAATTTAAACTTGAAGAATAACATTCAAGCTACGAATGGTGAGAGTGTGGAGCAATTTGATGGAAAGGAGCATTATGATGAAGGAAAGTTGCTCAAAAATATTATAAATTTTGACAAAAAATTCTATTCAAAACGCTCAAACTGGATAAAATTTCGAAATGAGTGTTTTAATCATTTATGCATGAAAGGAGGCAGCAAACGTTTCTCTCAGGAATTTGTCAAAATTTTAAACACCTACGATTACAAGTTTGTAAAAGATAATGAGAAACTAATTAGTTTTCTAACATGTCATTTATATCATTGGAGAAGTAAAAAACAAAATCTTGATTTGTTCATTGAATCACTATGTGACCTCTATAAACATTATTACTCATCACAAATGTCCCAACAAATTTACTTTACGACTAAAACAATATTAAGAGAAATTTTAGCCACTTATGGATCTTCGGCAGTTGTTAAAATAGCTGAATCATTTAAATGTGTTTGCGTGGAGACAAACGATTATGAACTGCTTTTTATACTATGGAGAGAATTATTTGAGAGGTAAGAGGGGGTGTGAAAAAAATTATCATCATATTTCATAATTCTAAAAATACCATTCTTTTTTCTCTCTTTCACTTCTCTAGTGAATGGTTCTCAGATCAAAAATTTTCACATCAGTTAATTGAAATGCCAGAAGTAAGGAAAATTCTGGCGATTCGAACGAGGAATTTGTGCTACGAGTATTTTAACGATAATGATACAGATTTAGCAAATAGACTTATTCAGATATTTTTAAAATACAATATGATTGAACAATGTACACTAACATTAAAATTTTATTTAGCATACGAATGTTTTCAATCAAACGTATCGGCAGCAACTCAGGTCGTAAAATTGTGCATAGAGCTTAATATTCCTCTAAGCGAAAGTGAAAATAGAAAATATTTAGATCTCTTATTAAAACGAAGTGTAAAACAACAACATCATCGTCAACAACAACAAAATCAGTCGCAGGACGACTCAAATAAAATTAGTGTTGAAAAATACAAATTTAAATTTTAAGCAAATAATAAAATTTGTCTGATACACGTCTAAAAAAATCTTTTTTAATCTCTCGCACCTGTCCACTTATCCAAAATCTAAGAACAACTTTTCTTCATGTTGTTTCTCACGCTCTCAATCTGCTTACAAAATGATTTATAATGTGTAAGAAAATTGAACTTGTCATAAATTGAAATTAATTAGCCAAAAAGACGTAAGGATCAAATTAGCGTTATTTTTAAAGAGTAATTGATGTCAAATATGTGTCATTCTATTCAATGTCACACTAGTTTTCTGACATTGTGGAAAAATTTTTTATATCTTATTATTTTTGTTTTAAAAAGATTAAAAGAATCTTTGACGATATCTCTCAACAATAAATTATAAATGCGCCAAAATCGTTAAAAAATCAAATTCTCGTGATTCTCTCATCAAATCAAAAAAGAAAGAATTTTCTTTCTCACTCTTCTTGGTGTAAAAAAACACACAGACAACAACAGCCACCTTCACCTTAAGTTTTCAAACATGTTTTAAATATAGCCCACAATACTTATTTAAAGATTGTGACAAAAATTTCCACCATCTCTTTCACATATGAAGAGATAATTTTAGCTTTATTTTTTCTATAAATAATTTCCAAAAATCATTTTCTAAAAAATGCGAAAAAAATAGAGTCTGTGGATCGTGCATATTTTTAGATGAAAAAAATAATAATAAAGAACATTTCTGTTATTTTGTAGACAATTTAAGGTTGTGCGTAAGCCACAGAATTCAAAAAAAATATTATACTCTCTCAATGTGTCTTTAAGGAACCAATTTTCAATTTCCCTCGGAAAATTAGAACGCTAACGTGTGTGCACAGAGCAAACAGACAGCATATACACAAAAAGAGAGTCTGAAAAACGAACAACTGACAGCACATTTACGAGAGAGCGAGTGAGCGGGCGAGAGTTTTGCAAGTATGTAAAAATATTTTTTTCTATTAAAAGTCCCAGTTCACTTTAGTTTTTCAACGGAATTATACGTGGGAAAATTTTGTCGTCGTTGGTAATTTTTATTGATGATTTTTTTTCCTCCTTCAGTACAAGGGAAATGAAATATAATTTCAAGGATAAAAAAAATATTTTGGACTCTTTTCTTTTCGAAAACAATTAAAAATTACGAGTCCAACGGGAATGTGGAATAAATAAGCTATTAAAGTGGTTAATGTGCTGATATAAATTTATAAATAGGTGCAAATTTCGTGTGTCTTTAAACGAAAGCTCTTTCTTTCATCAGTGACAATATCTACACTTTTTGCAAGTTTTAAAAAATAAGCAGAAAAAACGTTCAGTATTTGAAAAAATAAAATCTTTCTTCCTATGTAGCTATGACAGCATTTTATTTTATTTTATTTTAATTTATAAACAATTACTCACTACTTAAATGCATCTGAATCGAATGCAAAAAAAAAATATATAATGAATGAAAAAATGCACTGAAAATGATAAAATACAAATAATATAAGTAATAAATGACTCTTTAAATTGAGCTGAGAGCTGAGCATCAACTGACTGACACTATCTTACTCATTCCCTCTGTTAAATTACAATTATGTGAATCTCGATATTTTCCGCTATTTTTCATTGCTGCAGCTTATTGTGTGCTGCAAAAATTCCGATAAATGACAGAACAAAAAAATATAAAGAATTTAATAATAATAAAATATAAATGTTCCGATGTGCATAAGCTTATACACTTTTAGTTTCATTTGTTTGTGCTACTCAGTGTTTCGTGCTGTGTTGTTTTATTTTGTCATTGTGAGTTTCATTTAAAACAATTTTTACATACGTAAGAAGCAGCACAAAAAAATTATACCTATAATAAATATTATAATTGAAGCCAAAAATCATCTGTATATACGTATATAAAAATGTTATGTGTATATTCGTTTGCTTTTTTTCTCTCTGTATGTCTCTATTGATTCAAACGTTTTCAATGGATAATAATGGAAACACAAAAAAAAATAAAGAACAGAATTGAATAGATATTGGTGTGTATTGATGAAGAAGAATTAATTTGTAACAATAATGTAGTCCGTCAAAAAGTCATTTTTTCTAACATTTTCATCATTATTATTCATCATGATATAGTCAAAGTAATGAGCGAGTGATAAGAAGAGATTCAATGACTTTCTTAATAATGAGATGAGAATGTGCCGATATTTATGTATGTAAAGGATGTCACAACATATCACACACTCAATACATTAAATAGTAAAAGAAATAATAGAAAATTCTAACAAAAAAAAGTTTCTGATTTAAAAATTCTCAAGATTTTCTCTATAGAGAGTAATTTTTTTAAAAGTGGAAATTCCATTTAAGATAAAAATGTCTATTATTTCCCATGAGTGCAGTACAATAGGTAGCAGTATCAGTCTCACTATAGCAGATAGTTTAGCAATTTTATGTGCTGTGTACATAAACCGAGACATCACATCGCATCACATATTAATAGATGAGAGTGAAAAAGTGATAAACTAATGGAATATGTGACATGATTTTAAAAAGCCACACATTATAATTTGAATTAAAATTTATTGCTTTTGTATATGAAATAGCGGCAGCAACAGAGACATGTGCAATTTTTATAAAAAGCTTGAAAAGATTTCTTTTCAAATAATTTTGTTTTCCTCCGTGCGGTATAAGTAACTATAGCGAAAATAAAATAAGTGTAGCGAAATGAGAAATGAGAATTGAGCGAAATAACAGCAGCAACAGCAGCCTAGAAAATATAAGAGAGATATTGAAACGTTAAAACTCACGAATTACCATAATACGTGCTTGTTTATTTAGGACTTGTAACCATTTGATTTTAATTGCACAGAATTCCCATATAGCAGCAACAAAATACACATTGTACAATTGCAAAAATAAAAAGATGAGAAAGAATAATAGAGAAAAGAAGAAGAGAGGCTTTTCCTGATTCTCTGCACACTTTCCACATCTTTCATGCTCTTGCTCTCAAATTCACTCATTTTGTCTATGTTTCAAACTGGCCTTGTGTACACACAAGGTTTTTAAGCACGCAAATCACTTTAAAAATGTCTCATTAAATTGCGCTAAAGCATTGTGAGAATCAGAATACCAAATGGATTTAGATTTGCTTTTACCCTCTGCTTTATTCTGCTTCACTTGTTTTTAGCTTCTGTTATTTTTATTTTATTAAGCAGAGCAAAGAACTTTCTTCTATCATTTTATCAAATAAAATAAAATTCGGTACTTCTTAAGAATAAGAAAATGTATGTCGTAAATGAACCATCGACCCTTGAAATACATTTTCATTTTCTTTTGTTATATAATATAATAATTCTATCCATACAAATATTTGTTTCTTATTGGATAATGAAGACAATAAAATTTCACAGCTTGATAGAGAAGAATACAGGAGAAAAGGCGAAACATTAAAAAGCAGATAATAGTATAAGCGATTAACATTTTGAAAATTATATCAAAAAGGGAAAGAAAGAAAGAAGAGAACGAATTATATTATATTATCAAGGATATCTATTTATAAACAACAACACTACCATAGAAGGAGCGAGAGAGATAGAAAGAAATAATTAAAGTGAAATTTATAAATAAATTATATTGAAAAAATACCTACCTATCAACCAAACAAGCCGAAAGCGAGAGAAAAAGTGAAAAATAAAATATGAAAAGTGAAATTTTGTTATGAGAAGAAAAGAACAAAACAAATTTGCGATCGGAAGAAGAGGGAAATATTCTATTTATATGGATATGAAAGCATTGCCATCAAATAAGGGTGAGAAAATTAAATTTTGACTTTAGCATTTATTTATCATCATAATAATAATCTTGAAGAAATATCAATTTTTTTATTCTTTTGCTCATATTCGCGATAAATTTCTTGTGATTTCTTGCCTTAAGCTCTCAAGATGCGAGAAATATGCGTAAAACTTTTTAAAACTTTCATTCTTTCTCTTCTTTGCCATCATCTATCTATTTCATTCTATTCACACATTCATTTCTTTCTTTGCTTCTTCTTTTAGTTGAAAATTAGATCTTTTTTTCGAAAGTTATTCAAAGGAATTTTATTTGAAAAGAGAATTCTTCTGCGAGCAAAATTTATTTTATTGAATTGACGAACTGTAACGCATTTTAATAAACTTTTAATGATACAAAGGAGAAAACTTTTTTCTTAATACCTAAAAGGAGAACTCTTTCTTTAGCGCATTTCCATCAGATTAGAAAAAAGCGCTATTGCCACTTGTCTGTCCGTCTGTCTGTCTGTCTGTCTGTCTGTCTGTCTCCGTAACTAGTCTTCAAAAAACGGTTTTTTACCAAACTTTTTGCACCAATCTGTTGGTTCTGACTATGAGACCGGTGTAACGGAAGCTTTCCGCGAGATTCGTTCTCCATGCCGAGCTATGGCATGCATATGGTGGACGTCCACCACATGGACCAAAAAAACTTTTTTTCACCAAAAAATCTTATAATATCATAAAACATAGAAAAATCATGTCAAAAATGATTTTTGGACATTTTATTCCAAGTCTATGCATGTGCCGCACAGGTGCATCACATGGACCAAAAATCGAAATTTTCCAAATATAGGCATATTTATACTCGTTGGAAAGGTCTTGAAGCGTAGAATAAGATGGCATAAAAAGTTTTTAGATTGGTGTTGACCCAAGGGCATGCATGTGGTGGATGTCCATCACATGGACCAAAAAATTTTTTTCACCAAAAGTCTTAAAATGTTATGAAACGTCGAGAAAACATGTCAGAAGTAGTTTTTGGATATTTAGACCCAAGTGTATGTTTTAAATTGTACAGACTTCAAAAGCCGAATAATTTTTGAAACTTTCAATGAATTTGAAACAAAACTAATCTGTTGCGGAAATGCGCTTTAACACGTCACTGACGTTAATATACTGATTTTTGAATTTTATGTATCTATACAAATTGATGTTTTACAGTTAAATTTGAAATTCAAACACGACCATTAGGGAAAAAACAAATCCAATAAATTCTTAATCGAGCGTGAAGCCTCAAATTTCAAAATATACCACACGCACACGATACCTCAATCAAAAAAAAAAACGAAACATCTTCTCAAATTTGCAAATCAAATTAGATCAAATTTTATCCTTTTTCTTTGTGGCAGAGACTTCTTATAAAATAGAACATTGAAGTCGATCACAACAAAAAGATAGAAGTCAAGAGATAGATATTCGGCTGACTAATCTTTCATAAAACTTACTTCACATGAAGCTATCAATTTCATTAAAACCTAAATCAAAAAGTTTTCTACATACAGACATAACAAATGGACATATGAGCGCCTTGTAAGGAAAGAAATTTTTGCTCAAAAAAAAAGTTCAAGAGAAATCGAGTAAGAATGTAGTAGGAGAAGGTTAAGAGAGTGAGTGAGTGTTTATATATATGTGTGTATACATAAGAAGGACGAATCAGAAAAGAAAAAAAATTAAAGTTCATTGATTTTTTTGACACGAGTTATGTTAGTGAAAATCGAGCACGTATACGTTTCTACCCCAAAAGCTCCTTCAATATTTTTCCATTCATTTGATCCCTGCAAAATTTATTATTAAATTTTTTCGATAAGACTCGCATGCTTTCTTTTTTCTACTTCTCACTTTCTCTCAATCGTCCTTGATACGGTGTGCATGTTTATTTCATGACTACGACGATGACGACAACAACGAAGAGAACAACAATGAGAAATTCATAGATTGCTATCAAATTGACTGACTGACTGAATAAAACAAAAGCGTTCAACTAAAAAAAAAATTATTATTATGTGTATATTTAATTTATACAAGTATGTTTTGTTACTACTGTCAATAAAAACTCGACACGGCAAAGATGAGAAAATATTTATTTTTTTATATTGAAAGTTCATAGTCTTATAATCGATAAAGTCGTTATTATATATATTTCAAGCGTCGCTCTAAAATAATGAAAATGTGCTGTATGTGTATTTTTCTCTTTCTTCTCTTCTTAAATTCTGTCACACTTTTCGTTTTGCTTTTTTTATTTTCAAGTTATTTTCAGCTCTTTTTCTTCTCCTTCTCTTCTATCCCTCATGTATCCGAGAGTATATTTATATGTATAATCGAAAAAGAAATACCCAATTTGTTGTATTAAAAAAGAAAATAGACTTTGATTACAAACACAAGCATAGCAAAAGAGAGAATTTTTTTATTTTTATTTTCCCATTGACGATCTTTTGCCAAGATTTCACTTCAGCTGTTTCAAATAATTTTTCTATTTTGCTTATTCTTCTAAAAGCCAAGGTGTGAAGACCTCTTTTGACTTTATTGGTATTTATTTGAACTTTTTCTATCGAATTTTATCAATTTTATTAAGAAAATTGTTTTAAAATAGTGATTTAAAATCATCTAATCTAATCTTTGTTTTGTGGTAAATAAAATTCATTTTCTTTCTCATAAATAAAACAACATTCATGAGCAAGTTGAAG